>NW_004624749.1:889102-989396 GCF_000247695.1 Heterocephalus glaber | reverse complement strand
TCAGGGAGTCCAGGTGGTTGAGTATCAGAGTGTTCCATCTCATTTCCCTTTGGGGTTGCTGTAGGTGATCTGGAAGTCTGGTTTTGAGGCTTATTTATGTGTCTTCTCATTTCGATGGCCAGTGGGGGTGTTGCTGGTGCCCTCTCGGCTCACCTCCTCTGTACTGGGAGTGGTGCTATGGCTTCCCAGAAGCCTTCTCCTCTGAGCTGGGAGCAGTGCTAAGGAGGCCTGGCATGAGACACTCACTTTATCCAGACTTGCTACTCACTACACAAACAGAATTCACTGCTTTACATGAAATACTATGATCCAGCTAATGCTAGGAACCTTTAACTTCACTTTGGATGGTCAGCTGCTTCCCTATCCCCAAAGAAAGCTATCCTAGCAGTGAGTGAGGATCAGCCCTTTTCTCTGTTACTTCTCATCACTAAGACTCAGTACCTGACACCCACAACTCTAAGGAGGAAAGGTTTTATTTTAGCCTACAGTTTGTAGAGGTTTCAGGACATAGACAGTGGGCTCCAAGGCAGGACGGCATGGCAGAGGAGAAGCACCTCATGGCATGGCAGCAGGAAGCAGAGAGATCAAGGGAGGAGGAAGAAGATAGACTCTTCCACACTACACCCCCAGTGACCACCTCCTCCAACCAGCCTTCACTTTCCAACATCACATTTAGCTATAAACTCATCCATTAGTGGACTAATGCACCCATGACTATTACATGTGACCAGCCTTACATCATAACTGAATAAAAAACATTCCTTAAGAAAATGCACTGGAGTACTTTGAAATATCTCCTCAGTCTTCAGAGATTGGAGATGTGCATAGACATCCCTCCTTTTGTCCTTCCCCTGTGACTCTCAGCTCAAAGCCCCCTGCTGTACCATCAGTGCAGGTGATAAGAATCACCACAGGGTCCTCAGCTCCCATGGGAAATTTCAGTCTCACATTATATTACCCCCATGGAACTCTGGTCAACCCATGTAAGATATATGTTGATAATAGTTTGTACCATTGAATACTTTTTGGTTAATTTTTAATGCACTTTTTATAAAAACAAAATAGAACTAAACTCACAGCAAGAGATGGCAGAACTCATAGCTTGATGACCCTTATTTTCCTTATCCTCCAGCTTTCTTCTTAGCCTCTTCTCACCTCTCAGCTTCTTCACCATCACATCTGCAGAAGATAGCCACACAGTGCCAGCAGGTCAAAAGTAAGGCTGGTGGGAGAAAACAGACCAAGAACATTAAAAGCTGGCCAATTCTTGGCAGAAACCACCACAACACTACTTCATGTGTGCTCTGTGTGGAGGCCATGAGCGTTGACCCACATGAGAGACTTGGATCCTTTCCTCTCTGTGGGTCTCCTGGGAAGGGAAAATGGATCCACTTAAGTGGACTTGGGCTAACTCTTCCCTGGAGAAAAGTATACTCAAACGTCACTCCACAACAGGGTTAAATTATGAGGAATGTGTCATTAGGTGACTTTGCTGTAATACAAACTTTAGAGTGTACTGACATTGACTAAGATTGCTACAAGGTTAATAGGGGATGAAATCTGATGGGACCACCCTCATACACACACTCTAGAATTGATGTCCTTATGCAGGGTGTGATTGTACTGCCACACAGCATGTTGATTCCATGGCTCACAATTCCTCCATAAATAGAGGAACAATTTATGTACTAACTACACCCATCCAGACAGTGCAGGGAGAGCCCATCTTTGCCTTGTTCTTGGATGTGGGGTCGGAGCTTTCTGGACTCCCATAGCACAGCACATCACACAAGGGTTCATCACCTTGGCCACATCCTGCAGGTTGCTCTTTTGTTCCATCTTGGGGCTCCAGCTATGCTGCTGCTCTGTGAGGATTTTCACTAGTATGCATTGAATCCGCTGTCGAGTTGTGGACCTGACATCTTCCAAAGCATCATATTGTCCCTCTGGTACATATCTTTACTAGACAGTCACATGAGACACATAGGTCTCTAAGTATATTTATTTTGGGAGAAATATTTTAAACACATGAACAAGTCCAGAGAGGAATACACCCCCATGGTTCATCAAATTGTAATCCTTTGCCATATTTGTTTCAGGGCTTCAAAAACATCCATAAAACATTACAGACACAGCTGAAGGCCTCCCTCATCTCCTTCTCATCCTTATTTCTCAGAGACGCCATAACCTTGAAATTAGTGTGTATAAATCTCAAGCATGTTTTTTCAGATTGTCCTAAAGTATCTGTAAGTAACATATAATATTGTTTTACAAGTTTAATATTGCACCAAATCTATTCTGCTGTGTAGATCCTCTAAGACTAATTTTTGCCACTCACCATTGCTTTTAGATTTATCCATACAGATACATGTTCTCTAACTCATTCAACGTGTAATAGTCCCTCATGTGAAAGTTTTCCCCATCAGCTTATTTCCTGTGGCTTCAGCTCTTCACTACTGCAGACAGTGGTATAGTGAACACTTGTGCTGCCATGTGGGGGTTTCTCTAGCTTGGACTCCTGCTCTCCAAAGGGGTGGCCACACCCTAAGCACCTGTCAGCAGGGCCAGAGTTCCCAGTGTTCAGCATTCATGTCAACACTTGGTGTCGGCAAACACTTTGGTCCACCTGGTGCGCTAGAAGTTTTGTGGTTGGTGTTAAGTGTCCCAGTGGCTAGAATTTGTCTGTGACAATGTTTTGGGATGAGATGTGCATTTAAATTCTGGGCTTCAAGCAGATCACATGGGTGGCCCTTGTGTAGTCACTCGAAGGCCTAAGTGCTATAAAGGCTAACCTTGCCAAGCAGCAGGAAATTCTCCAGCAAGCTGCTCTTTGCACTTTCTTAGTAACACTGGCCTTTCTGGGAGCCTCTGGCCTGACGGCCTTTGGACCTGAACAGCAGTACCAGCTTCTCCTGGGTTCTATTGCCTGCTGGTCTGACTCACAGATTTTGGATCTGCCAGCTTCTATAACTATAAGTCAATTTCATAAAATAAATCTTTTTCCATATAAGTGTGCATCCCATTAGCTTGGTTCCTCTGGAAAAACACAAGTTGTCTCTTTCCATTTTCTGTTACTGTAAAAAAATACCTGATATTGGGTAATTTATAACAAAGAGAAGTACATTTGGCTTATGATTCTGGTGGCTGGGAAGTGCAGAGTATGGTGCTGGCATCAGCTTGGTACCTGTTGAGGGTCTTCTGACTGCATGTGGAGAAGGCATCATTTCCTGAGACAGAGCAAGGATGCTTAGCTCAGGTCTTTTAGTCTTTTCATAAAGCAAATAACACCATCATCAGGCCCCTTGCCTCAAGACTTCACTTAAACCGAGTGACCTCTCAAAGGCCTCACCTCCAAATATGATAAATACATGAACTTGTGGATAAAGTTTTCAGCACATGAAGTCTGGGGGACACATTCAAACTGCAGCCAAGGAGGGCTCTCCTTGTGGTGTATGTTTCTCTGATTACTAAACTTTGTGTCACGACGTCATTGCTAGGTGAGTTGTCTCATCCATGACTTCTCTATGTCTTTTGCGTATTCTTTTCGCTGGGCTGTGGGGCTTTTTCTCACTGATTTACAGACATTTGTATGTTCTGGATTCTGACCTTTGGTCAGCTCCTTGGCTGAATTGCAAGTATCTGTTTATGGCTTAGGGTTTAACATTTTTTATGAATAATTCTTAAAACTTTTTACTATAACCCAATTTACTACACCAAGTAGTCTATTGATTTTTGCATTAAATCTTATCCTTTTGTATGTAGTTTAAGAAAATAATTTCTTACTCTGATGGGCTGGGAATTTAACTCAGTGGTGGCACGCCTGCCTCTTACTCTGAGTTCATAAAGATATTTAGTCTGTATTTTCCTCTAAATTATTCAGAGTTGTTTTATACACTTAGGCATTTAGTCAATAGGGTTTATTTTCATGTATGTGGTGGTATATGAATTTAATTTTATTATTCTTGTGAGAATAATCTATTATTCCTAAGTTATTTCTTGAATTAGCCACCTTCCTTTTTTAGTGACCAATAATAATCCTCCTGTCACATACTAAATTTCCATATATGTATGGTTCAGTTTCTGAGTTTTCTGATTTTCTATTGATCTATTATTTTACTGATATTCTGATATTCTACTACTTATTTTTTCTACTACCGTAATTATTACTTTCTAATTAGTATTCACGATTATCATTTTTTTGATTTTTGCAAAAGACAGTCTTTGAGATTTTGGGTGAAAATGTATTTATAGAGTAATGAGAGAATGATTGATATCCTTCTTAAATCAAGTCTGGCTTTTCTATTTAAGACCACGATAAGTCACTACTTACATTTTCTTTCATGTCTTTTAGTAGCATTTCAGTTTTCTTTAAAAAAAAAAAAAGTAAAACAAAACAAAATAATAATTAAAACCAAAAAAATTTCTACGTATTTTTAAATATATGCAGAAGTATCTTTTAGCTTATTTCTTGTACAAATGAAATCTTTTGTCTTCTTAAATTTTCTAACTGGTTATAACTAACACATAAAAATGATATTAATCTTTGTGTATAGACCTTATGTCCAATATATTTGCTGGGCTCTTTATTTAATAGCTTATTTGAAGATTCCCTGGCATTTTATCTGTTAATTATTATCATATTTCCTGCAAATCAGAACAATTTTGCTTCTTGGTCAATTCTTATTCTCCTTATTTCTTTTGTTTGTTTCATTGCCTACAGTGTGGCTTCTGGGACACTTGTCAATAGAAATATTGATAATGGACATCTTTGTCTCATTGCTGATATTGATGGGCATGCTTCCCTGGCCTTACCATAATTATAATGCTCACTGAACATTTCTGATAGGTATCTTATCACACTAAGGAAAGCCCTTGTAATTCCTACTTTGAACACTCAGCTCATCTCCTTTAAATCTCTCATTTAAAACTCTCATGTTCTTAAAATCAGTTCATTGAAGGCTACAAATTTACCTCCAATATTCTTTTGGTTGCTATTCAGTTTTGATACATAATACTTTATTATGTCTATTCCAGATATATTCCACCTATACTTTCCTCTTCAACCTGTGAGTAATTTAGGAATGAATGTTTGAGTTGTCAAACATATCAGTGTGGGAAAACATTTTAATTATTGATCTCTACTTTAATTGGGTTGTGCTTAAAGAATATAATTTTCTCTGTGGCCTAGGATAAGGTCAAATTTTAAATGATCAGTGTGTCTCCAAAGAAAATAAAGACTACTTTTGGTTGCAGTTCTACATACACACATATCCAGTAGATAATGATTGCTACTTTTGTTTCTCAAATCTTTTATATGCTAATATGTTTTTAGTTGCTTGACTTATCAATTTTTGATGAAGTTAGATAGGTCCAAGTCTTGGGACTTGTTATTACTCTGAGGCGCACATGTGTAGGTGCGTAAACATTTAGAACTGTGATAGTTTCCAAGTGGACTGCTGCCTTGCTTATTATTACCTGGCTTCTCTCCTGTTGGAGTTGGCTTGTTATTGCTAACATTTGCATAGTGTGTCTTTTCCCACCTTGTTCTTGTCAGCCTGTGCGCTTTTATCTTACATGGTATCCTTCTCTTAAATGGTATCTGAGCTGGATTTTTTAGAAATCTAATCTGATCATTTCTGTCTTAGGGTAGATGAGATTCTACCTATTTACATTTACTGTATTTACTGATATGTGTCAATATATTATTATTTTGGTAATACATGTGTTAATACTTTTTCCTTCTTTTCTGCATTGCTGTTACTCTGTAACCTAATGGGTAATAGAAGTTGCATGAAGCAGGATTCACATGCTTGCTTGGCATGCCCTGTGCAGTGGATACTGAGCCGCAGGCACCTAAGAACCATTTCTTAGATAGTGATGCTAACTCGAGACCCAGCCTGGTGCTATAATTCTTTTTCCAAAGTCCATTTGTTACTTGGCATTGCCAAGCACCTATTCTGTGTCTGCTGCTGCTGGGATCACATGAGGGGCTGAGCTGAGGAACCTAGTCCCTGGCCAGAGGCGAGACACCCAGTGGGAAGGTTGCCTGCCCATGGGGACAACTCCCTTACCATATTAAGAACTGTTGTCCAAGCATCCTCAGAATGTTTGAAAAAATCTGGCATCCGTGGGGCCTCAGTGTTGCTATCAAACAACAATTAGGTGACACTGATTGGCAGCTATCTTTTGGGGTGGGTCCACTATCCATTTTACTACATCTTCACCTGGGCAAGTCTAGGATTGGACAAGTAAAGCCCAAAGAATAAAATTTAAGGAGGCACTGACTTTCAGGTGTCAGCCCTGTATCTGCAGGGCTCTGAGAATGAGTGCTTCCTTAAAACCTGACCCTAGCTCCTTGGCTGGCCTCTCCCCAGGCCTGGCCCTGGTCCCCAGCTTTCCCTACTGCCTCCTCAACAGCGAAGCCACGCGCAAATGGTCACATCAAGCTTGCTGTGTTGTTTTGCGAGTTAAGAAGTTAAACTTCCTGGTAAGCCGGTCTCCATTAAAACTGAGTAAACACATGAAACTAAGAGTCCTGGGTTTCACCTGTGCTAGTCACCTATTCCACCCCCCCACACACCCCTGCTGGACTAGGAGAACCCAGGGTGTTCAGCCGGACTACCAAGGGCCTTGAATGCCACGATCAAGTGCTCACAAAGGGGAAGAAATGTCTTGTAGAAAAATAACCAGCTTCTATGGGCTTAAGAGGCTCCTGTGAGGGGGCGAATTAGGGAGAGTGGGCTGATCCAGGCCCTTCTGAGGGACTCCTTACAGGGTTGGATAGGGGTGGGGCTCAAAACTTCCCAGGTGGTTCTGTTCAGGTCCCTTGGCTTCAGTGAGGACTTAAACACAGCAGGAATGGAAGAAAGAGGCCATTTGCTTTGAAAAGCCAGAGAGAAGTCAGGAAGTCAGTACACTGGAGTAACAAGGGATAGGGCCCCAGAGCCCCTCCTCTCTACATTCCCTGAGGCCCTTAACCCTCCTCCCTGCAGCCCCCCTTCCTCAGGTCTGTGTCTCAGAGCCCAGCATGAAATGTCCTCCAGCCAGGTATCCTTATTGTTATCAGGCTGAAAGGGAGGCTGTTATTCAACAGCAGAGATAAAAGTTAATCACAGATTTGACTGCCCAGAAAATATTGATGACTTCATCTACCTGAGTGCTCCCCCGGGAAGTGTGCAGGGCTTGGAGCTGCCAGACCAGTTCAGCCAGTTCTTGGTCTTCACAACCAAGCCGGGACTTAAACAAAGGCCTGGGTCCATGAATAGAGAGCATTCAAAGGCTGGGTTGAGTCACCCTGCAGCCCTACTGAGCGCCCTGCTCCAGGTCTAGACAGGGGCGGGACAAAGGCTCTGTTTACTTTCCGGGCTGCCCACCCTCCCTCTCTAATTACAACCCTTATCTGGCACGTCACCCCACACATCACCCTGGAGCTCCCAAACAGAACCCTGGGTTTAAAGGAGCAGAACAGTTAAAATTCAAATGCCTGGGTTTGGGGCGGGGTGATTTCTCAATTTTAACCTTCTGAGTTTAACAGTAGGGAACTTGGGGTAACACAAACATGGGATAAAATTCAAGCTATGTTTGAAATAAAAACTGAAGGTATTATTATTGTTAGTTCCAAAGTTGTTGAAGTCAGGTTTTGCAAGGGAATAGATTTAATACAGGACACATAATTTACAGGATTATTTTATAATATTCACCCCAAAAGTCAAGTGCAGAGGAGTTCAAGAGATCTGTCTACATACCACAGAGACCCTAAGAATCCAGGATCTCATGGCAATGTCTCTCACAAGTCCAGCTGAAGGCCGAGAGCCCAAGCTAGTGTCCTCCACAAGTCCAGCCAGAGGTCTAGAGCTCATAGCAATGTCTCAGGCTTGTCCATATCAAGGATCTGCACCAGGAAGGCCCAAAGCCTGTGCCTGTGGGGTGAAGGATCTGTGCCACCAGGTTGAGGGATCTGCCCTGGAGACAGGAAATGAAGCTTTCGTGACAATCAGAGCTCCCCTGAGAACAGCAGCCATTCCCAGAAACAACGAGGACCCAAGCTCCTCTGATGTTGAGAACAGCCAAGTTTGAATCAGGAAAACCAGCCATGGCAAGCTTCTCCAAGAAAATCAGCAACATCCACTGTTCCTGTCCAGTTCTTTTATGCTGTTGGCAACAGTTCTCTGGTGGGTCTTCCACACCCAGAACAATGCTGACTCAGTTCAGCTGGATGTTCCAAATTGATCAGTAGTTAATCCATCACAAAAGTGTTAGGCAAATTTTACAGGGCACCTGGGGAACCAATCCAGCAGGAAGCAAAAAGCTTTCCTGAATGTGAGGATCCCCATCCCACTCTAAAGTTGTGGGCTCAACTGTGCCATTTTTATTCCAAAAGATGGAAGAAAAAATATTCACAAATTACAGCTAAAGAGATTCCTGCTTAGTGACACCTTTGCCTGCTGGGGATGGTCCAAATCCCTGCACAGCTTTCGGCACTACCCCAGGCCCACAGTTCCTCTTCCTCCTTTCTTTTCCAAGCATTTTATTACTAGTGCCCTGACCAGGGCCTGCACCCACCAACACTGCCAATTTCACCTCTCCTGGGCTTTGGGGCTAGCCCTCTCTCCTGCTCCTCAGAACACTGTTTTTTTAATTTTTTGCTTCTCAGATGCTACTGTGTCTCAGCTCCTCTCTGAAGCCTACAGCAGGCTCTATTCTCCTGGAACTTCTCTCCTCGCGCAACCACCCCTGACTCCCAGCATTCATCCTTTGCCCACCCTAGATCCGGCACACAACAGAGCAAATAGCACACAGCTCTGAGGGTGTCCACTGGGGTGGAGAATGAACTGGACAGGGTGGGGCAGGACCCAGAAGCCTCAAGTGGACAAGAAGGACAGTGGGCTTTTGATGCCATCAGTGCTGCTGCCTCTCTGGAAAGCTCTGGTTTATTAAGCACCATGGAATTGATGCTCCAAGAGTTAAGGAAAGAGAGCACCCAGAGTGTGCAAGTGGCTCAGAGAATACAGAGGAGGTATGGGATCTGAATTCAGAGGTGACCTCAGGAGAAGATGCGAGGGCTAAACTGAGGCTCGCTACAGCAGAGTCCAGGGGCAGAGGTTAGAACAAGAGGATCAGCCCAAACTGCTCTGTCCCTAATCTATGCCAGGCCTGATACCCAGAGAACAGATGAGGAACCCGGACACAGGTACTGGGTGGTCCAGGGTGTGAAGATCCATACATGTCAATGTTTTACAGATTTGGCTCAGGTTGGATTCTGAACATAATTCTTATTTTTATTTTATTTTTCCAAGCAGTAGACATGCTTACTCCTAGTGACAGCTGAGACCAAGGAGAAAAGTAGCCTTGCTGGTGGAAAGACCTTGCTATCTAAAAGCACATGTGGTACCTTGCTTTTGTGTTGCACAAGCTCTGGGGGTTTCTAGTACTGGTTTCTCCTGGTTTCCAAGTCTTGTGTAGGCTCCGTTATAAAGGACCTACATGCATGCAAGAATAAGAGGCAAGAGGAGATAGGAAGCAGGCTGGAAGGGGCAAGGCCCAGTAGCTTTTACCATGCAGGTCACCCCCCACCAAAGACTACTGCTCCAACATGATTTAACCCACAATAAAAGCAGAGAGTTTAGTAGGGTCTTCAGATTTCTAAAAATAAGAGTAACACTGGAACACACTCTTCATGAAGAGGAGCTAATTTCATATCTGTTGATTTCAAAAGAGAAAAAAGAACACTTTTCCCTCCTATCACTAAATCTGGCCTGCTGTCTCCTACTTCATGGGCATGACTGAGCACAGAGGTGGCCCTAGTGTCCACCTCGGAAGTGCAATCGTTTTTTGATTTTCAGTAAGGGAATAGCACACTGTCCCAGGAATCACGTGGGATCTAAATGAAGAAACATCTGGGGAGCTTCCTACCATGGTACCAGCACACAGTGGGGCTCTGCCCATGTTCCCTTCCCAAGCCCTGAATCTTTGAAGGACCCATAATCACAGGGAAGTGAGTTTGCTTTCTGCTGGTGTCAGGACCACACAGCTGTACCACGTTGCCCCATGACAGCAGCCTGAGCCACTGGAAGCTCAGCACCTTTTCCAGAAAGACCTCAGTGTCTACCAATATCCTCTTTCTAGGTCCCTCATAGCCCTGGCTGGGGCCTCCCTTTAGCTGCACCCGGAGGTCAGGGCCAGGTGGCCAGTGTCTACTGGAAGCCAGGTACACACAAGTCCTTGTAAAAGAATAAGTAAATAGGCAAATGGAAGAAAGGAAAGAATGAAGGATTGAAGGAACAAAGGGAGGGGAAAGAGGATGAGTCAAAAATTGTGGCAGATGCTTTGTATTCCATTTAAAACTTTTTTTTTAGACTTCATCTAAATAGAATTTCACCACTGATCATTCAAAAATGACTTAGAGGGCCAGGGATTTAGCTCAGTGGTTCTGCCGCCTGCCTCAAAAGTGCAAGGACCGGAGTTCCATCCCTGGTACCAAAAAAAAAAAACCAAAGCAACAAAAATGGCTTAGAAATTATACATTGGAAGGGAAAGTAAATGACTCTCAACTCTTTTAGGACTGGCATACTTGTGATGAACCATATAATGTAGAATGATGTTCAGAGGCACTGGAATCTGGAATGCATCTTTGCCAGGTGTGCAAATCCTGCCACGCACTGGGGACCCTGCCTGTGCCCGTAACTTAAGTGGACAGTCCCCTCCACCCCTCATCCACCCTCCCTGACCACACCATGCTGAGTACCTCACTCGGGGCTGGCGGGCCCTGCCACAGCTGCACGAGGCTCCTGCCACAGCCACTATGCCTATCTGTCCCCAGAAACTTTTAAGCTGAGCTTTGCACAAAACCACTCTTAATTTGTATACTAAGAGCTCTCTGCCTGAGAGGTGGCAGAGAAATGCACTCCACTGCTTGAGTTTAATCTGCAGGTAATTTTTTCCTCTCTCTCTCTCTCTCTCTCTCTATATATATATATAATTAATACAAGTATAAACACTCATTGTGAACGATTTACACAAATTAGGTAAAGCAAGAGTTCTTCTGGACCCTCCTACTTTTCGCTGGCATTTTCTCTCTGTGATTGGCCAGTCATCTTCTTTATTCATTTTTCTATCGGGTAGTTGGTCTTGGTCTTTTTTCTTGTTGGTTAATAGATAGAACCTGGATAACAGTCCAGAATTTTGTGTATATACGTATCCATTTTTATGTGTGTATGTGAGTATGCGTGTGTAATGCAAATAGCTCACAAATGTCTTCTACCACCTGATTATTTGTGTATTATCTTGGTGTGTAGCTGTTTCTGGTTTTGAATCAGGAGTTTTGTGTTTTGGTGAAGGCAGATTTATCACTCTTCCTCCATTTGCCCTTGTGGTTTGTGTCTTGCTTGGGGCCTTCCCTATTTCCCCCAAGGTCAAAAACATTCTGTCCCACATTCCCATTTGGGACTCCAGTCTTTCTGTGATGGGTACCCCAATGCCCAGCACCTTTGCAATGGCCCCTCCTTCCACAGGAGACCCAGCTCCTGTAGATCTCTTTTTAGGGGAAATTTTGATTTTGGGGTTTTTTTGGTACCGGGGATCAAACTCGGGACCTTGTGCTTGTGAGGCAGGCACCAGAACCACTGAGCTAAATCCCCAGCCCTCTTCAGGGGAATTTTGAGGTTGATTTTGCTGCATGGTGTCAGAACTTCTTCCCAGTTCTTAGCAAAGTTTTCCATTTACTGTGGGCTCTCTGGGTACCCAGGTGGGGTGAGGAGGGCAGCCAGAGTCAGTAGAGAGGCTGCTCTTTGGACCATGCTTACTTTATCTCCAGTCACTGTTTGCTAACTCATTGGAGAATTCTGCCAGAGATGAACAGCAGAAGGACCCTCCCACCCTTTATTCTGTCTGCTCCCTGCAAAGCTTGGGCATTTGTCTGCTCTCCTTTGGCATGACTGAGGGTGACTGATCTCTGTGTGACGTTTTGTCGGCCAGGCTTCCCAAAAGGACACATCTGCCAGCAGAATAGTAGGAAGGAAATCCCTTCTGCAGTAGAGACATGCTGCAGAAAGCAAATGTGGACTGCTGCTGACTTTTAAAACATGGCTTTTAGACTGGTAGAGTTCACCATTTTCCCGTCTCACTTTGGTCACCCTTGAGATTATAATTTCAAATACCACACTGCATTTACAGTATGTTACAATGATGCAACGATCTTATTAAATTTCCTGTGTGTGGAACACTGAGTTATCCTGGAAGGGGACGTGGGACACTATGTCACTTTGTGTGGATAGGGCGACACACACTCAGACAGGTCAACGGTGCACCCTTCCCCCACTCTGTGATGCCCTTTGTGGCCAACCCTTCTTCTCCCCCTCCTTTCACCAACAAAGGACCCCAATTTCTTTAAAAAAAATACGTAAAATGGAAAATTCTCTCGCTGAGCATGGAGTGCTCATTACAGATCTAAAAAGATGAAGTAGAAACTAAAATGCTTCATGCATCCTGGCGGAGGAATGGGAAAAAATTCACTGCTTCCTTTAGGGTTAAAACAGAGCAGGCCATTTAACCTACACAGGTGAGGCCCAGCCATGCCGAGATGCCCTCATGATGCCACATTATGGCACTGCATTCTGTCCCCCTGTAAACCTTTCATTGGGAGGAATGTTCCCAAAGCATATGTGGCTAAATGATCAACTGTACAACCAGAAGTCAAAGGTGAGACTCATCCTTGCCCTTCCCCTTTCTTACTACGGAACCTCAGAAGAGGTCTTTCCCCTCTCTGGGCTTCAGTTTCCTCATTTGTAAAATCAAAAGTGTGTGCTATAGATTGGAGCTTGAATGCCCCCCAAAGCCCAAATGTTCAAGGTGTGGCTTTCAGCCTGTGGCACTATTGGGAGGTAGTGGACCCTTTAACAGGTGAGCCCAGTGAGAGGAAGTTAGTTTATTAGGGATCACATTGGGACCCCTCCCCAAGTAACCATGAGATGAATGGGCATCCACCCATGGTTCCCCTTGTAATGTACTGAACTGCCACGGGCCCAGAAGCAGCAGTGCCAAGCAACTGAAACCATGATCCAAAGTAAAACTTTCCTCCTTATTAGTTGTTTATCAGGAATTTTGACACAATGACAGAAAGCTGGTCAAGGTGGTATCTTAGTGTGTTTTCTGTTGCTGTAACAGAATACTACAGACTGGGTAATTTATGAAGAAAAGGAATTTGTTTCTCATGGTTCCAGAGGCTGGAAAGTCCAAGGTTAAAGGGCCACATCTGGCGAGGGCCTCACATTGGCTCATCCCATGGCAAAAATCAGGGGGCAAGAGCTCTCACATTGTGGAGAGTTCACTTTGCTGACAAGACCATTCCCACAATGGCTGCCCCACTTCAAAGATAATAGTAACCCACTGTGGGCTGGGGTGAAGTTCTCGTGATCCAGTCTCCTCTCAGAAACCCACCTCTTAATATCATCACCATGGCAATTAAATTTAGCCTGAAATTGGAGGTAACAATCAAACCCTAACTGAAAGGATTCCATCTACATCCTCATGCTTATAAAATTACACATACCAACAGGGTAAATTCTGCCAACAAAAAGACACAGAGTCATTGGCCTGACTCCCAGGGTGGCAGCCCTGTCCCTCAACACATAGGGGTGGTGGCACCTTCACAGCCTTCTGCTCCTCTGCTCCTGACAACCTTCCTCACTGAATATAGAATTGACCAGGTCAACCAAGTTTACTTCGTAAAATAAAAGCTGAAGATAGTAAAACTGGACTTTTATATGTTTTTTAAAGTTTCATCAGTTTTATAAGTTGAAACTTCACATGCAGATCACTGGCAGAAATGTCTCTTGGGGTTTCGTGGTTTTCTAAAATGGCATCTGAGGAACATTTTACCTTAGAATTAGTATTTGGGTCCCAGAGTTCCCACAGCCAGGGCTTAAAGGAAGCAAAGTTGGAGGTAGGTACTCAGACCCTTGGAGATAGGAAGGCCCTTCCTGTGAAGCACAGCCCTCAGGCCCCTCCATCTCCAGACAGCCCAGGAGCCTCAGAAAATTCAGCCTGCTGGGCCTCTCAGACAGTTTGAACAGCTCCTGCCTGCTGGAACCACTTTCTTGGAATATGCAGAGACCAGACCTGACTGTGTGAAGTGTAATTTTTTTTAAGTGGCTAATTTACTTTTTTTTTTATTAGTGTATGTTTGCAATATATTATAGTGATGTTTGTTTTGAGGAATTGTTAAAGGCATCCCTGAGCAATTTTGAAAACCAGTTCTGGAAACTGGAAAGAAACAAATCCTAAAGTCCTGTGTAACTACTGGCTTTACTTGTGGTTTCTAGTGCTATGATGGACCCAAGGGAAAGAGGAGCCGGTGACAAGGGGCAGGGGTTTTGTGAGTACAGAGGCTGGGGTGGGGAGTGGAGGATGTGGAGGAGGGCAGGGCTCTGTGCCCGGATACAAGAAAGGAAGCTCCCAGAAGTTCTCCAAGATTGTGGTGGCAATGTTAAGGAGATTTCTGTCCTGACTGTGCCCTGCACCCCATCTCCCCTCTGCTGGCACCTCAGGTCTTCCCCAACCTCAGTGCCTCAGAAGGGACTGGCCTGCACCTTCCACCCCAAGTTGGTCTCTTGCATGCATCTGCTCTCCTCCACAGCCCTGTGACCTTAGTCAAAGAAACTAGTGAACCACCATGGTGGTTGCTGTGTACAGGCTGAAAAGGGACACAGGCTCTGGGTGCTGCCTGTAATCTCAGCACTCTGGGAGGCTGAGGCAGAAGGATTGCAAATTTGAACAACTTAGTGACTTAGCAAGACCCTATCTCAAAATTTAAAAAATTTTTGAAAGGGCTGGGCTCAGCATGAAGGCCCTGGGTTCAATCCCCAGTACTGAAAATATGGAGAGAGAGAGAGAGAGAGAGAGAGAAGAGACTATGGAATGTTAAAACAAGATTTCTTCTTTCTCCCTCCCCTGTCCCTGCATGTGATCAGGCTCATTTATCCTCCAGAGGACATCACCCAAGGTATTTCCCCAAGGCCAACTTCTAGGGACCTCAAACATCAAGGGTCCCTTTGAGTATTTAAATAAAGCATGTTATTTTATAGCATTTTATATGATTGTATTTCTAACACTGCACGTTCCCTCCATTCAGATAGGATGCACCCCTGTCAGACTAGAGGGCCCCACTTTGTGGCTGGCAAGTCCTCTGGATTTATTTTAGAATAGTCATTTTCTATCTCCTTAGGGAACCATGCTACCAGCATGACCACTTTATTGGAAAGATCCAATAAAGAAAGCAATGGGCAGTCTTTCAGGCTCAGATTATGATATAATCGTGTTATATATAATAAGAGGCAGTGCAGATTAGTTCAAAGCTTGGGTTGTTTGGTTTGAATCTTGGCTTTGCCATTGCCTGTTTTGTGCAGTTTCTGTCCTAAGGGACTGTGTAGAGGTGAGGAGAGACAGAGGCCTACATCCCTGCTGCATCCTGTCCAGCCTCACAGCAGGTCCTGGCACGGATGGGTGAGGCGTCAGCCGGGAAACCTGCCCTCCCACGAGGAGGGATGGCTATGCTGTGCTGGAGAACTCAGCGGGGAGTGGAGCCAGAAGAGGACATAGGTGCCGGGCCTGATGGTGCCTCCATCTCACCTGTACATAGGTGATCTGCAGCTTACAGTGAAGTGAAGTCTGGATGACCTCATCATAAATTGCAAGTATTATAAGTTGAAAATGCAGTCAAAACCCCTAACCGAGGGAATACCCTAGCTTAGCAACCCAGCAACACCCTGTAGTGTTGTGGTTTCCCCTCGTGACCATGTGGATGACCAGGGCTGCAACTCACTGCCACTGCTCAGCATCATGAGAGCCTTCTGTGGTATGTGAGAGGGTCAAGAGCCAAAATCAAAGTCCTGATGAAAAATCGTACAGCAAATCATTTCAGGTCGGAGGATATCTGGATAGCCCAAGGTGAGTCTATTTTGGAGTCAACATAGTTCTTGGGGTGGGTGATATTTTAAGATTCAGAGCCACTCAGAGTGAAAAACAATCTTTATCTGTAAAACAGCGACCTAGTAGGGCTATGGTGAGGGTCAGGGGAGAAACGCAGCAAAGGCTGAGCACAGGGAATGGGACAGGACAAGTGCTTAACAACCCAACAGAGCATCCTTGCCATCTCTGAGAATATTTCTGGGATCATTTTCAAGTTCATTTTCTCTTTCTTTTTATTAAAAAAATTGTCTCCATAGCCACAGAGTACAGAGCAATAGGGTGAGAGGTTCTTGTTCTGAAATGGCCACCTTCTAAGGAGGCTTTTCTGGCTTGTTCAAACTGGCTTCAAGAGGTCACAGCGGTCTCCCAGGGCTGGCTGTCAGAGAGGCTTCCAATATCAGGTGACATTTTTTAGGTCTATGGCATTGAAAAGACCATTTTCTTCTTTTTCTTGGGGGTTGCCTGAGAGGTACACTTCCCATGGTTCCCAATGGTACCCCCAAGAAGCTGGGCAGGAGCCTCCAACGAGGTCTTCACACTCCAAGGAAGAGACCAATGCCCATGGGAGGTGGGAAGAAGTATCTGCAGCACTCTCTCTACACAGTGCCATCTCAGTCAACACAAGAATGCTCTCTCATTTCCTGGAACCTGCACATTGCCTTCTGTGGCACCTGTGTGTAGGGCCAGGTCAGATGGCACATGAAACATCCTCAGTCCCATCTGACTGCAGCACCCTGGGGAAGGCACACTCAGGTATGATGAAGGTCATTTCATGTGCTGGAACAAAGGAGGTATTTGGCCTTTTGGGTCATTTCATTGAGAACTTGTCACATGTACCACACTGTTTGGTGAACTTGAGGCACTAACATGTAAGAAAGGAAGGATTCTTCTTTTCCTCAGAGCAAACCCAGAAAATGTCTTTGGAAGAGAGTAGTGGGTTAGAGTTGTAGTTGAGAAGTAACTGTGCTGGGGAGAGCAGTGGGGCTCCCATGGCCTGAAGTTTGTGTTCCTGCAGGTCAATAGCAGTACTCCTCATCCCCCCAGCCTGAGTGCTAAGATCTCCACACACACCATGTTGTGGACACACAAAACACTACTTAAGGTTACTAGGGGCAGCAAGTCCTCACCTAAATAAGGAGCACAGCTGGAAATGCTGTTGCCCACCTGAACTGTGGTGGTGTTGGCGGTCATAAGGACCCTAGCACTTTGGAACCACTTCCTGCTGCAAGGTCACCAGCAGTCCCTAACACAGGACTCTGGTTCTTGTCTTTGGGCTGTAGGGAGGGTGGTAGAGAGACAGCTGGGCTGTCTAGAGAGATAGAGGGGCTTCTGGAGAGGAAGGAGAAGATAGAGGGAGGTGAGTGTGTCAGGAGACCAACTTGCCACTCATGGTGCCCAGTGTTGTCTCCAATATAGCATCCCCAGTTCCCACAGTGCCTGGGAGAGGTGATGGAGCCTTGAGGGGAGGCTTCAGCTGACCCAACAGAGCACTCCATCTAGAATCCCTTGAACTCAATGTACAGAACTTTCGTCTGTGACTATTTGTGCAGAAAGATGTCTGTCCCTTCCACACCCAACTGTTCGTGCTCTCAGTCATTTCAGGGAGTTCTGAGAGAAGTCAGCCATGTACCTTTTCTGAGAGATTGAGTCTACAGGCACAGCAAGACCATCTACAAAGACAGAACTCTAGACCCCCATCTGTAGCCATCACCCAGGAAGCCAGACAACAACCTGGATGGCAAGTGTCCCAAACTCCTAGGACTTGGTTATAACCATTTCTGTGACTGTCCTCACTTACAATTTAGGACCCACAGGAGGAAGCCAAAGGTGTATCCCTCGCCAGTCACATGGGATGCTTCACTTCTAGTTAACAGCCTCCTGCTCCCCTAGGCCAATGGCCTCCAATCAGGGATCCTCTGAAACCTTCCCTGTCTTCCACCCCCTCTTCTCACTCCACTCCTCTGCTGTCTTTGAGTATCTACCAAATGCAAGGGCAGTGGCTGGTCCCCTTGGTGGGGCAAGCTCCAAATAAACACCCTTTGCTTGTTCTCATTTGGTCAGGTTTTGTGCACTGCTCCAGGAACACACATACCCACACAGTTTGGTTGGGAGTTTGGGTCATTCTAGGCAGGCAATGATGGCTAAACATACCCCAACCCCACACATGAATGTTGCAGAGCAGACTTGGCAAAGGAGGCAGTTCCTAAGGCACGGATGTACCCCACGACATGTTTGAAATCACTGTGTTTTGGCCAAAAACTTTTTTAGCCCAAAGACAATGGAGCAATTGTCCCATGGCAGACAAAGAAAGTGCTAGAGTCTTGCATTTAGTACAGATTTCCACAGGCTGATGGCCAGCAGCGGAGAGGGCAGAGCCATTAGCCTTGGGTGAGTGTCAGCAACTGCGGGGAAGAGCCAACCTGTCACCTCCTTGTCACCTCTTTGTCAGAAAGAATCACAAGTATTTTTATCAGGAAGAGGTATCTCATCCCCAGAATCCATAATAATGATTTAGCTTCCCATCTTCTTAAGTCACCACACCAACCTGGAACTCAGTTAAAGAAAGGGCTTGGGGAGAGAACGACATTTTCTAGTGTGAGAACCAAACACTGTCACAGAGAGCCTGAAACACATTATACCTGTATTTTTCTGGAAGAAGTGGTTGGAAATTAAAAAGGTAGAAATGTATGATACTAATTACAAAGAAGAAGTGGGATCGTTCTGAAATGTATTCCCCCCCTCCCCCCAGTTTCTGATATTTTCAAAGCTTTAAGTGAAGAATTCAGTTTTTCCTTCTGACCTGGCTCGACAAAGCTACATTTAGCAGTTCCCACTGCTCAGACTCTGCAGAGGAGGAAGAAGGTGAGGAAGACATGTGGGAGCTTCCCAACCTGGCACAGACCCAGGGGACAGGAAGAGAAGGTGCTAAGCCACCTTTGTTCTGTCTTAATAATGCCTGCCAATTACTTCAACCAAGGTCCCAATTCCGCCCTGTTAATTAGGCTGACATCGCAGA
Organism: Heterocephalus glaber; assembly: GCF_000247695.1. The sequence continues at coordinate 970,417 of NW_004624749.1, read as the reverse complement.
ATTTACTAGAAGAAAAGCAGTCTGGAAATGCACTCTCCTCGACTCAAGGCTTCTGTGGCATCACGTGACAGAGCAGTTACTATGGCAATTATCAGTCGCCAGTGGATTGTCCACAAGTTGAACTTGCATCTGACAAGTCAAATTTGTCAGTTTGGGGAAAAAGGAAAAAGGGTTACTAGTTTTTTTCTTTTTTCTGGAAGCGATTTCCTTGGCTCCTTCTCCCGCTCTTCAGCTGGGAGGCTTTCTTTAACATCATAGTCCCAGGGTGTTTTTCCTCTCTTGTGACCTGTACTGTCTACAAGAAATCATCACAGCTCGCACCAGTGGCCCTTTCTAACAACTTTGGGGTAAAATAAAACACGTTCTGAGATTCAACTACAGATCTAATAGAACGCCTCCACCACAGCCGTGCCTTTTATGAGATGGAAATGGTTTGCCAGAGACTGGTTTCTCTCCAAGAAGAGTCAATTTCCTTCATTGGCATGAACAGCCCTTCACAACATACTAGTGCTCATGAGTGTGTGTGCATGTGTGTGTGCATGTGTGTGTGCTGCTGCTCTTTGTCCCTCACCAGGTAATGACTTTCATGGCCTGGCTTTATCAGATTGAAAATGAAAAAGCCATTTAATAGAGCCAGCTCCATCAAGCCAAGGGACTGCAGGAAGCCGGGGGCCAAGGCGGAGGAGCCTTGCAGAGCAGGACTGGCAGGCTGGGCATCTGCCTGAGGACGGCTGTCAGCATGGCTTCATGCGGGCCAGTGGAGGAGCCCAGAGCTGGATGAGTGCCTGTTCTGGGCCAATGCCCATGTCCAGCTTGCCTCTCCTTTGGTTTAGGCCCCCCCCACAAAGTTAGTAGGAGCCTTAGCCAGTCTTTTGTCTGTGAAGGATGACCTTACCTGCCATGACCTGGAGCATGAGTGCAGTATTAGACCCAGCCAACACCTGCTAAGGCCCCTGAGGCCAGATACATGCCTGTCTTGTTAGAAGCTATTACAGTCTGATCTTAAATATTTGCCAAAAGCCCACGTTAAAGGCATGGTCCCCAGCCCATGCCATTATGGGGGGGGTGACTTTTAAAAGGTGGGTCCAGTGGGGGAAGCGAGGTCAGAGGGTTGTGGTCTCTAAAGGGAGAACTGGACCCACCCCTTTTGCCTCTTTCTGTCTTTTGCTTCCCCCACCACATGTGCCCTGCACCCCAGAGCAACGGGGGCCAACTGACCACGGAATGAAATTTTCAAAACCACAAGCCGAAGTAAATCTTTACTCTTTTGAACTGATCATCTCAGGTCTTTTATTACAGTCATATAAATCTGAGTAACACAAAATCTTTCCAGCCCCTCACTTGAGCCCAGGCCTGAACTAAAAGATGGGGTCTGGTCCCCAGCTGGGGCCAGAGGACAGCCTCAGTATGGGTAGGAAAGGACGGGTCTGTATCCAGCAGTGTCCCCTCTGTTAATGACAGCGTGATCAATACCCTTCCATGTATAATAGAAAAGGTTCCAACAAATACAGACCTTTTTCCCTGGACAGTTTATCTGCATGATACTTAAAGGCCAAATCAGGTAAATTAAGTATTGGAATGTGATTTTCTGACTCATGAGACAGATTCATTTCATCTCCACTCAGCTGACCAGACCCAGACTTCCAATCTGTTGCCCTTACAAATTCCTTTTCATTCTTAACTTCAAATTAAAACATAGCATCTGTCTTTTGTTTTTTGAAGGGTTTTTTTGGTACTGGGGACCAAACTCAGGTCCTCGTGTTTATGGGGAAGGCAGCAGAACCACTGAGCAAAATCCCCAGCCCTCTTTTGTTCTATTTTATAGCTAAAGTGGAGACTGGGGTCTCTTTATTTAGCTGAGCACCTCAATGCATTTGAAGATATGGGGAGCAAGACCAGGAGGCCAGAGGCACAGTGTTTAAAGACTACCTGCTCTCCATAGAAAAGGACCAGAAATTGAGCAATGGAAAGTGGCAGCTTGGAGAAAGGAGAGAAGGAGGGTACCCCGCAGCATAGCTGGAGGCTGGCAAAGGAAAATAGTCACAGCCAGGATAGCAGTTCCTGTTTTATCTTGTGCCTCTTCTAGTCACAGATCCAGAGCTTCTGTCCACAAGGGACAACCCTGACCTGGGCTGGACCATCCTGGCACCTCATTCTCAAGGCTGCAGTGTCTGGGATATAGGAAAGAGAATGCCCTAGATCCAGGACAGACTTGGAACTTTCCTCTTCAGGGAACCAGCAGGAGTTAGCATTGGTCACCTCACTGCTGCAGACTCCCAGAGGGACAGTTCAGTGGCTCCTATGGCTGGGGCTCTGAGGCTGGTGGCTCAGGAAGAGGCTGACCCTGGCATATTGCCTATTGGGACTGACCAGGGCTCCATATTTCTGGTTCTTTCCTGTGGCTGCAGGGTTCTTGTTCTTGGCTTCAGCCCCAGGGACCAAACCTCACACAACAAAGCCCTACAGCCAGAAGATCAGGGCTCCAGGATTGCCAGCCCAAGCAGCCTCCTGTGGCTACTGGTGCTGGAAAGCTGCAGGGAGCTAAGGCAAGACAAGAGGGATTCCACACAGAGGTGCCACGGTGTGTCATCTAAGCATGGTGCACAAGCAGCCTGCTGCCACCAGGCACATGCAATGGTTCGGAAGGGCATCTCGTGTCCTCTGTTGGCTGGGATGGCTTCAGCCCCTGTCTCTTTGAGCCACGAAGGACAGCCAGCCCCTCACAGCCTGGAGGATGAAGTAATTTTGGTTCTGCTCAGCCCTGAGAGTGGGTCTGGGCTCTGCAAGGGCAGAGAAGCCCCTCCCAGCCTCTACTTCATGTCTGAGTACTATCCGCATAACCACACAGCTGCAGGGCTAAGGGCTCTGCTGGACACAAACCAAGAGGTGGCTCAAATGCACCCGTAGTGTCTCTCATCCTGTGTTACAAGGATGTCTTCTAAGCACAGGACTCAGAAGTTCCAACTCAAAAGGCTTTTGTAAAAGCAGATCCAGAGCCCTTAAATGATGGTAAGTTCCTGTTCAGAGGGGATTGGGGGATGGTGGCTCTGTGTCAGTATGGCCCCCAGAGTCAACTGTTTGTGCTGCAAGAGCAGGATGAGGGTGCAAGTGCCTAGCTCTGAGGCTGCAATTTTATTTTCCTAATTGCTGCAAGGCATCTGTCTCTGGGAGCTTAGCGCTCTCTCTTGTGTTTTCACGTAAATAGAAATGCAGGTTGGGAGGCAGAGCCAGAAAACCAGATGCTTTGAGCACTGGAGCAACTGAGGGTAACAGATAGAAGCAGGTGCTCCACCCAGTGCCCCCCAACCATGCTAGGTCAGAGATGCTCAGGGCCCTAGATGGGGTACAGGAGCACCCACCCAGTGGGGCTGCCTCTGCCTCCTTTCTTGTGTTCCTATGTATAGGAAGGTGCAGAATCCTCCAGAAACATGAGGGGACAGCTGGCCACTCTCACCCCTCCCAGCTCCCCCAGCTCAGCCCAAGGCTTTGCCCATTCTTAACCTGCATGAGGACCTCCTCACTTAATTCTTAAATCAACCCTATTTTCATCCGCATTTTACAGAGAGGACTCCTCCACAGTGAGATTCTAGCCCACACTGTTTAGCCCAGGGCTTGTGTTTTAGCCCCTGCTCACCTCCCTCCACTTCGGGCTGAGGATGGGTTGATGGAGCCTCTCCAGGGCTCTGCCATGGCCTACATCCCCCGTGCAGGACAGTGAGGAGACTGGTCACATGTGGCCATTTATGTGATGAGCCTATCTCACCCCATGAAGAAAGCTGGGCTGAAACTTCCTCGTCCTGAGGCCAGGCATAGACAGGCAGAGAGACACATCAAGATTCTGAAGGACCCAGTCGTTCCTTAGGTGATGGGCAGTTGCATTTGTGTGGTACCCAGTGGTTCCAGAAGGGCAGCCAGTGGACAAGAGGCTTGGGAAGGGAACAGCCCCAGGAGGACTGATGTGTGACCCTGACCTCATAACCTCATCACTTCCTAACAAATGACTCAAGTTTATCCTTCTTTATGACACAGTAGTGTTCCATGGTGGGTAAATACCACATTTTCTTTATCCTTTCATCTATTGGACATGCAGGGCACTTCCAATATTTAGCTATTATGAATTATACTGCTATAAGCAGTGTATGCATGGATCACTGTACTATGTCTTTAACTCTTTCAGTTATTCAAAATACCTAAGGCTGTATTGTTTAGGGAGTAATAGCAAGGAACAAAGTCTACACATGTTCAGTTACAGATGCAATTTTAAAAAACATTTTCAATTCACAATTGGTTGAATCCATAGATATAGAATCCATGGATATAGGGACTGACTGTATATGTATATGTGCATGTGAAATTATATCAATATAAATACCGTTATATGACTTTATAGTTATGTAAATGTGAGATTTTGTATACTATACATACATATGAGATTATAAAAACATACACACGCGAATGCCTGACATGATGTTGTTTTTGATCTTCCTCTACCTCCTCTTCCTCCTTCTCCTCCTCTTCCTCTTTTGGTTATGGTTGCTACTCACATTATGGTTGTGAATACAGTTTTGGAGTCAGGCAGCCTAGGCTCAAGTCTCTGTCTTGCTCTCTAGTAACACTGTGAGCAGAGGCCAGTTTCCCTAAAGTACTTCAGGGTCAGTACTTTAAAAATAAATAAACTGTGGGCCTTAAGTACACCAGGGACTCTTTTGCTTCACATAAGACAAGTCTAAGCTGAGGGAGTCCAGGATTCCTGATGAGTCATCTTCCCTGAAGCTGCCTTCTGGATCATTCTTCAGCTCACATCACATCTGCAGAGTATTGGACCAAGGCCATCCCTCCCTGTCAAAGTGGCTTAGAGCAGCTTTTTGGTGGATACTCATGTAATCGGCATTCTCTCACAAGAAGGGGTACAGGTGGCTGGGCAGTGGAGGTTTACCTCACGAGCACCCTACATTTCCTGTGCCCCTCTCCCATCTGCAGTTTGGGTTGTGTGACTAATTCTGGGCCACAGACTGTGAGCCAAAGTGACCTGGGCTGTTTCTGCCCGAGGCAGGACGGAGCTGGTGGCCTCTGCTGTCCCATCTGGCCCTGCTCACTGATTTTGTCAGGTACCAAGGTCATAGGGGAGGGGTGTAGGACTGCACCCGACTTGACATGTGTGAGAAACCACCCTTCATATGTGAGGGCACTGCTGCTCATATTTAGTCCTATCCCACAAGGGAATAGAAAGTCTACCCCAAAAAAACTAAGGCAGAGAGTAAATTTTAAAATATGGTTAAATAGTGCACGTGAGGGTTTAGGAGTTGTATGGAAAAGCATTTTTATTGCAAATTTTATTGCAAAGCTATATATTACCTTAGCGTATATTAAAAACATATATCACATATTATATGATTCTGCTTATATGAGTTCGTAGAGTAGTCACATTCACACAGACGGAGTGGAATAGTGCCTTTCTGAGGCTAGAAAGAGGCAGAGAAGGGCACTGAGTGCTTAGTGTGTACAGAGTCTCTGTTTGGGATAATGAAGAAGTTCTGGGGATAGCAGGCTTGATGGTTGTACAACATGCGGATATACTGAAGCAACTGTGGCACTGTTAAAATGATACGGTTGATGTGATGTGTTCTGTTACAATAAATATCAGCTATCCATTACACAAGCGTGGCAAACATATCAAATGAAGCGTTTGATTCTAAGGATGGGATCACTTGGATGAGGCAAAGGGATGGGAACAAGAGTAAGTTAATTTAAAGTCAGATTTTCCTCATGGTGCTGGTGGGGATCAAACCCAGGGCTCCCACAGGCCAGAAGAGTGCTCTACCTCAGAGTCACACCTCAGCCCTTAAAGTCATTCTTAAGACATTCTTCAGTAAGTGACCCTCCCGAGAAGCCCTGGAACACCGGCCAGGGGATCCTCAGGCTCCCTCTGGGCCTTGAGGTCCTATGGCTCTGTGATTGCAGGGGTGGCATCTGATATCCCAGACAGAGCAGAGGCAGCAGATGCACAACCCATGTACTGCTGGCCCCATCCACACCCACAGAGGAAGTCACTAAGCTGCTCGCCCTATTCCTTGGAGATGGCCACCACCTGATGGAAGAAAGACACAGATGTTCATTAAGAGGGACAGAAGGAGGATGGGTCCAAAACAGAAGGGCACCTGGATTGTCTAGGGTAAAATATACCCCAAATCCACCCATTTATCCCTTCTCTCACCTCCACCTGCTCCCACCATGCCCAAACTATCATTCTTCTCTGCCAGGCACCTGAAATGACCCCTTTTGGCCCTGTGTCCAGGTTCCTCCTGGCAACATCACGGGCAGCCTCCAGGCCATACATGTGGCACAAGGGAGGAAACACTACAAATTAAGCATAGAGCGGCCATGGGACCCAGCTATCCCACTGTGGGTATTTATCCCAGTCAACATCCCTGTACTTATCACCGCACCATTTGAAATAGCCAAGATGTAGAAACACCCCAAATGTCTATCAATAGGTGAATGGGCAAGGTGTGCATGCACAATGGAGTATTACCCAGCCATAAACAGGAAGGAATCTGCCATCAAACCTGAAAGAATTGATGCTAAGTGAAATTAGCCAGTCTCAAGGCTACTAGTTCCTACTTATATGCAGTACATAAAATTGTTAGACTCACAGAAACAGAGAGTAGAATGGTGGTTGCCAGGGGCTGGAGAGAGGGGAAGAGGGGAGTTGTTCATCAAGGGGCATAAAGTGTCAGTTAAATGAGAGGAATGAGCCCTAGAAGCCTACAGTTCAACATGGTGCCCGTAGTTAACAGCACTGAATGGTGCACTTAAAAATGAGTTCAGAGGGGAGATTTCATGTTTAGTGTTCTCACCACAATAAACTAAAAGCTATAAATGAGAATTAAGCACAAGCAAATAGAAATTGGTGGGGATGGGAGGAAAAATGTATGACATCCCCCCAGCTGGAAGGAGGGGAGGCAGGGTGTGCCGGCGGGGAGGGGCAGGAAGATGGCCTCAGAGAGCCTCGGGCTGGTGCCCTGGTGACAGCGCCTCTTGCTTCGGTTGGGATGGTTCTAGAAATGAGGAAGAGGCAAGGGCTTGCTAGGGTGCCCATGCTGCCAGTGCTGTCCTACCACTGTGTTGTGGGGGCTCATCCTGCAGGTCAGGCTCTTACGCAGGGCACTAACCAGTCCCGGCATGACCCCTTGGTGTGAACAAGCTTTGAAACCATTTGCAAATAGCAGCAACAACAATGCAGATGCTGGCCTGGGAGGGAGCTTCCCACAATCCCCCTCTCCGGCTGGGGCCTCCCCACCCCACCCTGCAGAGGGTCCTGACGGTGCTGGCAGAACACCAGGCTCAAGGTTGGCTTCATGACAACGCAGACCCTTGCCAGTGCAAGAGCTTGAGGGCCTCAAGGCTTGCTTCCCCTTCTAAGTGAGAGTCCAGCTGCCAGTGTCCAGGCTGGCCCAGCCCAGCCCAGCCCAGAGGTGGTGCCAGCGCAGGTCACCATAGAAGGGTCCTGCTTAGGGGTGCCCATGTTCACCGCTGGGTTGGTGAGGAAATGGAGGCTGTGCAGATCAGCCCAGCTGCTGCCTCCGGAGACCTGGCTGCCTAAGCTACCTGAGTCCTGCTGTCCCTCAGATATCACCTTTTTGGGGTCCCGCCTCACAGGCCATGCCTGTGACTCAGTGCACCAGTCCCACCCTGGACTTCTGTACCCCTCCTAGTGGACTCACTGACACCCCCCCTCCCGCCACTGTGTGGGTCACATTCTCCACACCACCTGGTCACTAATGAAGGTGACATTGTGTTCTCTTACTGCATCAGAAGGTGGGAAGGCGAAACAGTGTCACTGATAGTGTCTCCTGACACCTGGCAGCCAGCATGTCTCCAATTACAGAAGAGAGGGCTAATTCCAAGAGACCAGCTCAATCCTGGGGAGGCTGTGGGGCCCACAGCCAATAGTCAGGAGGGTCAGGAGGTGATGGAACTAGCTGGCCCTGTGTCTGCCAGAGATAGGCAAAAAGGGAACCATAGTCACTGCCCAACAAGGTGTGTATGTTCCTGTGTGAGAGAGGACAGGGGCTTCAGGACTGATGTGGCAGGGCTGTGCCCAGCACAATGGACCCACTTTAGAAGCTGAAAGTTCGGCTGGGCCTAAGTTGCTAGGTTCCCCTGATTAGCTGGTGCTGGCATTCAAGGCCTTACAGGAATGACCCCTCAGCTTTGCCATAGCCAGATTGGCAGAGCCTGGGATGAGCAAACTCTCCACCCTCACACACACTTGGCCCCACCAGGGCAGAGATAAACATTTATTCTTTCTGGGTTGGCCTTTGGGACTGAGTAGGGCTGGGTTTTCCACCCAGGTATGTGTAGCTGTAAGAGGGCGGGGGTCCCAGTGCTGTCACTGGTGTGGCCTCTGCGTGAGCACTGGGAGAAGTGAACAGCAGGAATGCTAGCCTTTCGGGTCACCCATCATGGAGGTGTGGGGTCCGTCGGCTCAGGGTGCTGACTGTCACCTCAGCTCCAATGAATTCAAAACCTACACATGAACGTCATCCAATTGCCATGGGTTTAAGGACTGGCCAAGGGCTTGTGGGTGCAGAAACTAGACAGATAGGCAGGCAGGCAGGCATGCACATGCGCATGCGCATGCATGAGCACGCACACACACCATTACAGGGGTGTACACAGGCCGAGTGTTCATGGGAACACAGGGAGGGGACCACTCCACTCCATGTGAATCAGCCACTGTGACCCTCTTGAGTGTCTTCCAGCTCTCAGTGCCCCCTTTTGGAAGCTGCCTCTCCCTTCCACAGAGGCGCTCATGGGCATCCCATGTGCTATGTGGAACCTCATATTAGTAGGGATCTCTAGAGAAACAGGACCAACAGGAAGTGAGAAGAATATATAGATAGTCTGGTCGTCCACCTACATTAGTTTGACTTACAATTTCCCAACTTCATGATGGTGCGAAAGTAATATACATTTCAATAGGAATTGTACTTTTTAATTTTTAATCTAATCTTTTCCTGGGTTACTGCCAGTGGCATTTTCCAGGACTCTGGGCAGTGGCAGGTACTATAGCTCCCAGCCAGCCACGTGCTCACAAGAGAGACAAGTGACTGCGGCATGCTGTGTGGCAGAGCTAGGATGTGCATGAGGTGAGAGGTGTTAAGTGCACTTTCTGCTTACTACATGTTCACCTTGCAGTGAGTTTACCAGGATGGAACCTAATCATAAATTGAGGAGCATTTGTGTGTGTGTGAAAGCGAGTGCAAGCAAGAGCATGTGGGGAGAGAGAGAGAGAGAGAGAGAGTGAGCGAGATCCTAAGGAACTGTCTCCTGAGGCTGGCAGTCCCCAGACCTGAGTCTCCTGGAGACCCAGGAGAGCTGATGGTCCCAGAGGCCTGGGACCAGAGAACTGAATGTGTCACTCTGGTCCAGAGATCCCTAGGCCTCAGAGCTGGGAGGAGCACACACCCAGGTAGAGGCAGTCAGGCAGGGAGCAGGAGGAAATTCCCTTACAGCAGGGAGGTCACCTTTTGTTCTGGTCAGCGTCCAGCTGTTTGCAGGATGCCCACCCACCCCATGTTAGGAGGAGCACCTGTTTCCTCAGTCTGTCCTTTAAATGTTAATCCAATCCTACCCCTGTCGAGTTGACACATAAACCACTATAGCCCCTGACTTCCCTCCCAAACATAGACACCAGCTGGTGCCCCCTTTGGCACAGCCTGGGACCAGTTAGCAGAAGGTTTACCTCCTGGTCTCCATGGTGGACCTCTGAGCACCATAAGAGACCACCCTTCCTCTGAATCTTGCTCATGTGCATAGATTGTCCTTTTAGTGAGCTTGGGCCAGTTTTCATCGCTTGTACCACTACTGGCTCCCTTCCATCCAGACCTCCCTCCCTGCTGGGGTCTCCTGCATCCCCCTCCTGCACCCACCATGGGTGCATTGGTTCATGCAGCCTCACATCGGCAATAAGTATTACAATAATCAGTGAAGACTGAAGACTGGGTTTTATTTATCTTTAACACCAGCTACTCACTGACACACATTTCCAGCAGGTGGTCAGTAACCCACAAAGCTATAGCACTTCTCCAAGCTTCATCCAGAGTGAGTTGGAAACACTTTAACAGGGTTGAATGCCCTGCAGGTCAGAGTTTCTAGAAATGTCAGTGTCATCAAATATATGGTTTTAATAACAAGTCTAGTTGCTAAGGTTTCTTCTCCTTTTACTGACCTGCATACATGCAGTTACAATGAAAATGTCCAAGAGGAATGATTTAAAGAAAGATCTGGCTAGGAACTAGGCCTTGGGAAATCTCCCTGGAGGTGCTTTGTTGTGTTTCTAGAAGAGAAAAAAGAGAGGGGGGGAGGGTGGGCACCCCTGCATTAGGACAGCTTTGGGTTTGCAGGGAACATAGACATGGGGGAATCGTTTCATCTCTCTGGTCACAGGCTAAAGTGATTGCACCTTAGGAAGGCACCTCAAGAATGACCTAACCCAACCTCCTCATTTGTCAGGTGGCGACATAAAGGACTCGATTTGCTAGCAGGAGAGCTGGGCTTTGCACATAATCAGACACAAATTACAGATGGTTTAACAACCTAATGGAAAATGAAACTTTCCAATCATAAGAGAATATGTTTATGGCTTCACAGCAAAGAAGAAAGAACTTCCAAAATATGATAGATATTTTGGTTTTCAGATGAGACGGGCCATGTTCAGGGTGTTATGGTTGCAAATGATATTTTGGTTTTCATCCACAGTTCCTAGTTTAAAACTGCCTCCCCAAGGTGGGTCATGGAAACTCAAATCTTTCCCTGCCTTTTGCTGGCCATAAAGAAATTCTCTGACCTACTCTGATTTTGTTAGTCAGTCATAAGACCTTCCTCATTCCCAGAAGGGTCCAGCCCCATGACCAGAAAGAAAGATGCTTCCCAGAGAAGCCAAGAAGCAGCTGATTAGATCCAAGACCCCCTCAGGAACCAGAGGGCCCACCCATGTCAAAGTAATAAGTGCGCCATATTGGAAAGAATGCATGATCGTCCAGACAGATTGCTCACACTAGTATCAGCCCAGTGAGAACTCAGTACACCTGGATCCCAAGCTTGGAAGCAGCGCTCTCTGTGGTGCATTCTCTGTATAGTTTCCATAATCCCTGACAGGGTAAGGTGGGCAGAGGATAGGATGTTCCCAGCACTGCGGTGCGACAGTGGCCAGAGGTGATGGAAGTCTGGACAGGATGTGGTCAGGAAAGGCAGGAAAGAAGGTGGCAGAACAAATAGGGGTCCTCCAGAGGAGTAGCAGGGCTAGCTGGCCTGGGACAGGACAAGGGAGATCTGGTCTAGGCAAAAGATCTTCCTGAAAGCATTATTGACTATTATTTTGGTTTAAATCTAAAATGACCCCAAAGTCTCAGGTACTCAGAGGTGGGGCTTTTGGAAAGTGATTGGATCATGAAAGATCTGAAGTCTACAAGTGGGTTCAGTCACTGATGACTTCATAACTCGATGGCATCTTTGGGAAGTGATGGAAATAGGAAGTGGGGCCGAGCTGAATGGAGTGAATCTTGGGGACTATATTTGGTCACCAGCTTCTTCTTCCCAGTCTCTTTCTCTCTCTCCTTCCCTTTCTGGCTGCCTTGAGACAATGCTCAGCCTCATCTCAGGCCTAAAAATAATGGAACCAGCCAATTACCATGGACTGTAACCTCAGAAACTGAGTCAAAATAAACCTCTCCTCCTTTAAGTTGTTAATCTCAATTATTTTGTCACAGTGAAGACAAACTTCACAATTATGAAATTACCATGTACATTATGGAATATATCAAACAGAACAGAAGAGCGTATAAAATGTATACAGACAATTTAAAAAATAATCATAAGGTGGACACTTGAGCATCCACACCCATGCTGGAAAACAGCAGATCTCATGAGAGGCCTGCGCCCCCTCTGCCACTCCATGCTGTCTTCTTCCCTTCCTCCCACAGGAGGTGATAATTCCCCTGCATTTTGTCAGCCAGCCTCTCACTTCTCTGCTTAAATTTACTTCTGATTCGTGGTTTCGGAACACTACGGTGCCCAGTTTTGAGAAAGTGAGTAGCAAGCAGAGACCCAGCTGTGCAGAAAAAGGGCAAATGGCCTTGTTAGGCACCACTACCCCTGGAAAAGATAAGAGGACACAGCGTCCTCAGAGCTCCCTGCCAGTGACCTAATTACTTGCCAAGAGGCAGCCCAGCCCGCCAGAACAGTAACTCCTCGGAGAAACCGGGCTCCGAGGCCCAAGGGGACAGAGCCGGGCAGCATGTGTCCACAGAAACCTGCCTTTCCTCCCAGCCTGGCCAGTTACCCATCCTTTTCCTCTCCTGGGGCTGGGGACAGGGTGGAGCCCACATGTGGACCACAGCCCTGCCACAGCACAGAGCATCAGGCAGGAAGAAAGGAACCCGATGAAGGCCCCAGGCCAGGGGGGCTGGTGGAGATCAGAGGTAGAAATGCAAATCACTTCCTGGGCCTGGCACCAAGGGCGATGCTGCAGGAAGCAGCAGAGGGTGATCATTGGGATGGAGGATCCTCACAAACAAGGAAGGATGTCTTACTCTAACACTCAACGTGGGACGCTCCCACTAATTCCCCCTCCCTACATGTTTATTCATCGATGACCTTCTAGAATCTAGTCACCACCCACCTACCATTCAAGAAAGTCCATACACACACAAATGTTTGTGTGAGGTACCTTTAAGATCAGTGTGGCCCTAAAGACAGGATTTGGACAACACAAGAGATACCCACCCCGGGAGTAAATCGGTGGGGGCAGAGCCATAGAAAATCACAAACTTCCCAGCAACACAGGCTCTCCTGTCTCTTGGCATCTTTTGTTCTCGTCAAGTGCATCTCTCCAGGCCTGTCATCTTCCTGCGTGATCACTGGCCAGTCTTGTACAGGGACCATGCAGTCAAGGGGTTGATGACTTTCCTTCTGGCAGAGTCCCAATACAGCACAGGGAGTGTCTTGTCCCAAGACAAGTGACAGAGAGTGTGTGTGTGTGTGCGCACATGTGCGCAGGTGAAAGCACCTTTTGAAGGGCCAGCCCATGGCATATTTATCACTATGCAACTCTGGTTAAAATGGGACCTCAGTTTGGAATAAATCTCCTCAGTTCTTTCCAGGAAGCAGGACATTCTAGGACCCAGAAGACTGGTGACTTTATTATGGAGAAAATACTCATTAGAGTGTGTATCCTTCCAATTGTGCAGCCACTGACTTCCTCAGATTATCACAGGCAAATATTAAAGAAAGAAGAAAATTGGGATTTAATGAGTGCCTACTTCAGGCATTGTATCTTTGACCCCTCTTGGGTTTAAAAAGAGTACTTTCTGGTACTGCAGTAAGGCCAGAGCTGGGAGGTTCTCCCTACCTTGACTAGTGTGGTCTTTTGGGGGGAAATTAAAGCTGAGCGTGAAGACTGACCAGAGGAAAATTCCTAGTGAGGGCAGAAAGTGAAATTCACCCAGCTCATAAGGCTGTGTCCAAACTGTGTTATATTAAGGTGAATAATTCTCACATTTCCCTTAAAACAGCAGCTTTTACCAAATGGTGGTAACAACAACTAATACATAGTATGCAGCCACCTATTAAATATTAAAGAAGTTAAGAACAAGCTTATAAGGTTGGAACCATCCTCCTCCAAAGGACAAGAGAAAAGAAAAACAACAATGCAGAGACATTTCTGTGGGCCATGCAGGGTCTGAGAGCCACCTGTGGCCTCTTCTAGGAACCCAGACCCCACCTCTAGGACAAAGTTTTTTGGTGACCAGCACAACTCTTGCCAGAATAGTATGCAATTAATAGTATTGACAATGTCTACAATTTTTGAAGTAGCTTAGGTATTTAGCAAATAAAGATTACACTTCCAATTCTTTCTTCAAATTCTGATTTGGGGCCTTGGACTAAAAAAAAAAAAAATGAGGCCTGTATGGCAACTAGGATTTAGCTACTGTGAAAGTTAGCATTTCCTAGGGTAAAGGAAAAAAAAATCAGATAAAAAATTGCACTAGAAAGTGAAATTGGATTTTTTTAAAAAAATCAATGAAGTAAGCAGGCTATTAAAATGGAAAATAAGTCTGATGTCATTCTGAAAAATAAAAGAGTTGAGTCACCTGCAGAGCCACTTAATTAAGCCCAGGAAGTAACAAAAGAGCTTGAGTAATTTTCCCCGTTAATGTCAGTATTTCAAAACGAGCCAGGCATTAGGCCACTGCTTCTAATAAGAGAGTTAAATCAGTTCTTTTGCCCTCAGGACATCTTGATACATTTGAAGTTGATGAAGAGCAAAAAGGAATGTATTAAAAATCATCCCAACTGCACCCAAACAGGGGGAAAAAAATGAGCTTTCCACTTCAGGTTCTGGGGGTGGCAAGTGATGAAGGACATGGAATAGATGCAGGCACTGGAATCTCTGGGGCAGAAATCTGCTCTGGGTAGCAAGGGAACAGCAGAGTGTGCCTCTGAGACAGTGCTCAGAGGGAAGTGATCGGACCAGCAGCCCTGGGGTTCACGAGCTTTCGTGTCTGGCTTGTGGCAGCTGGTTTTCACAAAGTGATATGTGTCATCTGGGCACCTCTGCTGAACGCCTTCAGTCTCCATCAAAGTGCCCCTGCTGCCACCAGTCCCATCCAGGGCAGGATGCTCTTTCAAGATGCAGGCTTGGGATTCATGGTCCCACTCAGGGAAGCACAAGGGACTGTCCCTAGATCCTCTTGAAGGCCTGACCACATTCAGAGAAGGAGGGTCGTCAGTAGTCACTCTGGATCCCAAACTAGAAGAGACCCAGATAGCAAGGAGGATCAGAAACTGGCCTGATACCTAGTGTGTATAACTTCATCCTCTGCTTCTTCTTTTGGAGTTGTTATCAAAGTCTCCTTTCTTTTAGCTGCTATAGCACAGTCCACACCCAGGGGTTCTAATGTTGTTGGTTGTTTAATGTTTATTGTTGTAACTATTTAGCTTTGCTAGTAATGTACAAATTCTGGAACTTTAATCCTAAATCTGGCCTCTGAAAGTTCCCAGATTGAGCTTGTGTGGGAGAACTGGGCACTCATTAGAGGGTAGCTGTTAATTGGATATAGAATACAAATACAAATAGTTCCTAGGGCCACAGGAAGAGGGCCTCTTACTGGAAATGTGGGGCTTACATCCCTTGGTCAGCCAGGCAGTCTGTTCTGCATGATCTGAGTTTAATTAGTGGTTAAAACAAAAACAGCCCACAACCAGGTGCTCTAGGTTTTAGATAGCACCCTAAGCACCAAGGACTGCCAAATGCTAACCACAGAGAGTTCAAAGTGTATACTGCTCAGTCTGTAACAGGATCAGAATGGCCTCCCAACACACATGCACCCTATAGTTCTTTACTATTTCATCTTGAGATTGACAAGGTACCACTGGGTCTTCCTATTGACATTTATTTATTTATGTATGCATTTATTCACTTATCTGCACTGGGGATTGAACTCAGGGTCTTTGCACTGAGCTAGATCCCTGGCCTTTTAAATATTTTCAGAGAGGCTTTCACTAAGTTGTTAAATTGCCCAAGCTGGGCTCAAACTGATATCCTCCTGCCTCTGCTTCCCAGAATGTTGGACCTTTTGGCTTAAATATTTTTGCTTCTTCCCTCCCCATCCTAAATTTTACTTGATAAAAACATAGTAAGTACTTTGTGTTCATTTTCGAAACCAACCAACCAGCTGAGAACCAGGTAAATTAATCCTAATCCTAATCATTTTTTGAGGAGTGTACTGTGGGTCAGAGCTGCCATGGGCATTTATCTAATGCCAGCAGAGCACAGGGTTGCTGTACGGGGAACTTTGGGAATATTAGGACAGAATTAAGGTATCAGGAGGAGGAGTAGAACCTGAGGGTTAAGGAGATTCTCAATAGTATTGATTACTCTTATTTGAAAACTCCTTCCAAATTAGAGAGACCAGCAAGATCAGGATGGTGGAAAGAGGGAAGCAGTGCTTCCCAGTGACATAGATGGACCTGGGACAAAACTTTGCAGGGTTTGTCTCCCCATGCTGTGGTTTTTCAGCTGTGCAGTCCTGGGTTGCTTCCCTCCCCTTTCTGATCCTCAGTTTCTTCTGCTGCTAATGGGACCCGTAGCTGTGTCTTCTTTGAAAATTTGTGTGAGGCTCCCCGGCAGGGTTCAGCAGGAATCCAAGCACAGGATATATGCAGAGCTCATACCTTTTTGTTCCAATCCGGTTCATTTTTTAAGTGACATGTTGAGAAGGTAAGAGAGGAAATGAGAATTGAACTTTCTGAGATGTTAATGTCCTCTGACCCGGCCTGTGAGGCTTGTACATTATCCAGGATTGCCTTCATGGCTGTGTGATTTCAAATATCAGGAGAAAAGGAAACATCAGTTCCAGAAGGATTCAGGCCAGGCTGGAGACCATGGTAGGATGTTCTCTGCAGACGGCAGCCAGTGCCATCGGAAGGGTCAAGCACAGGATGGTCTAACCCCAGCCTCAGGCCATGGAAGACCAATCATAGGGCACAGCCCTGCATTCCCTGTCACCTCTGCAGATGGGCAGAGCTTTGGCACAGGGCAATGTCCCCCAGGCTTGCAGATGCCCATCTGGGGCATCAGAGGCCTTGCACCAAGGGTGTGCATTCCCTGGGTGTGTAAATGGTTCTTCACCCTCTATGACTCACAGGGTGTCTGAGAGCTTCCCTCCTGCTTCTTGAGTTTAGGTCAGGCAGTGAACTGGACTTGAGATCCGGTCACCTCTGAAAGTGCACTGAGGTGAAATGTGAATGATGTCAGGGTCAAAGTGAAGGATCACTTTGATATAGGCGTTTTTAGTCATTGCAGGAAGAAATAAGAAGTGGAGAGACAGAAAATCAGGCAGCTGAAACCATTCTCCACCCCTGCGCCTGCCCCCACCCCCGTGATAGCAACACCCAGTCCTGGATTCCTAATTCCCAGGGAGTCCTCTCCAGTCCTCCCATCCCCCACTGAGTCCCCACCCCTCCTCTCCAGCCCAGCCCAGCCTCTTTATATCTTCCTGCTTGGTTCTACCTGGCCTAGGGACTGGAGTTCAAGTCCTGGCTAAGCCTCTTGTGGCCACATGTGCATCTAAGAACAGTATGGAGGAAAACACAGCACATGGGAAGCATCAGAGCCAGCTTTCAAAGCTCAGTGCAAAACTTACTTCTGGGGGGTTTTGCCTGACCTGCCCTGCCCTGTTGACATGGTGGGTCCCTGAACCTCTTCTAAGGCCTGGGCCTCTCTCCTGACCAGGCACTTCCCAGAACAAGGCTTTGCACACTCGAGTGCCTGAGAGGTATCTGGAGTGGCTGGCCCTCTCTCCTGCTCCCTCTGCCAAAGTGACACCTGGTTAGAAGTACCTGTGCTGTCACACCAGGCACATAGGCACCATGACCACCCTGACAGTCCTATGTGTGTATTCCAAGGACACGCTGTACCTAGTAGTGTTCCTTGCTGACATATGGTCCTGATGACATGTGGAGTTCGGTCACCCTCTCTTTCCCAGTGCACCAAAGCTCAAGTCCTGAGTGCCCTCAGCTCTGCTTTTGATGACCTGGGATAACTGCCCCAGGTCACTCACCCTTGTGCTGTTTTCAAAGCCTGTGAAAGGAATCCTGGAAGAGCAGGATTCTGGGAAGGCCGAGGATGGGCACAACACTTGGGCAATTTTTGGGCTCAGACTTCCCTTTTTGCAGTTGCAAGGGACAAATGTGCCTGTGACAAGAGGCCCTACAGTGAGTCAGAGCATCTCCTGTCCTGGGGCACTCAACACTGCATGGAGAGGGGCTCTGCAGACTGCACCGGCCCCCATAGGTGTTGGCCGAGGGCTCAACAGTGTGTGGCCGCCTCTGCCTTTTCTAGACCCCCCAACCTGCCTCCCAAAGAAGAAACAGCTCCTTGTTGACCACCTTGCTCAGAGAGAGTGACAGTCACACAGTCACACCTGACCAGTGCCTCCTGCCAAAGCATAAAGTCACCATGGCGTCATGTTTTCTCGTGGACCGACGCTGAGAAGCAGGGAGCCGCCCCTGGGTTTTCTCTGCTCTGGCCCGATGGCATCTGTTGGCATCTGAGTCACACTGCAGGTGACGTCCAACCATGCCATATGTGTGAACTCAGTGCTATCTGCAGCCTATGGTTTCCCCATGAGTCAGTGCCACAGGGACAGAGCTATGAGCAGATGTTGACAGAGGGGACATGCACGTCACCATGCTTGTGTCAAGAGGGTGGGATCTGAATCTTCAGAGAGAAGTTTATTTTGAATAGGCTGAGTCATAGTTACTCCAAGGGTAGCATGCATCTGTAGACAATGCAAACCCCAAACCTGAGGCATTTTGGTGAAAATGTGGAAGTTTCTATAAAATGTTATTTTGAGCAGAACAAGATGATTTTTTTCTGATAAAAGTTGAAATTTTCTTAAAACTTTAAGAGCTAAAATGTAGAAAAATGAACTCCTTACTTAGGCTAAAGTAGCAAGGACTGGTTTGTATATTTAAAAATTTAAATCAATTTCTAAATTTAGAATTTGCTATACATTCAATAGAGCTCCCATCTGCAATCCTCACCTTCACTGTCCTCCCTGGCAGAGGCTCCCAGCTACCTCCCGGTCTTTGGCAAAATGCTCTCCACCTGTCCTGGCCATTTGGCTCCCCTCCTTGGCCAGCCGACAGCCAGCACCAATCTTCTTGGCTGCCTCTCCATTAGGGTCCCTAAACAAGCTGGGCCTCTGCCCTGAGGCAGGAAGGCCAGCCAGGCCAGTGAGTTATTAGTGCTCTGTCCCGTCAGCCTCCCTCCTCTGAGCAGCATCCTTCCTTCCTAGAGCCCACTGGAGCTGCACAGCTGCCTGGCCTCCTCCCAGTGCCCCATTGGAATTTCCAAGCCCTCCAGACAAGGAGGCCTACTTCCTAACACTGGATATTCCCCTGGGGTGTTCTGTCACATGCATTCTTCCAAGAATTTATTGCCAGGAAAGAAAATTCCCCGAAGAATTGGCACATTTTCTTTTATTAGACAATTAGAGCTGCGTGCTATTTTGTTTTCCTTTCCTTACCAGGAAGCTCAGAGCCACAGAGTGCTGGCTACAGGTGCATTCACAGCTTCTCCCAGCTCTCTTCCCATGTCCATGGGGTCATGTAACCTGGGCTGAGTCCACAAGGGCTGATGGAAAGTCCAGCACAAGGGCCACCCCCGAATGGCCTCGACACACTGTTCTGCCCTTTGCCTGCTTCCTTCTGCCTTCACACTTGACTCCCAGTCCCCTCCACATGTTAGTTTTGGGAGCCTGCACTGCCCAGTCCCACCCTCCTGATGACCATGCCATTCAAAGTAATGCTGGGCCCCATGGAATGAAATCTTTCCAAAGAGCAAGAAGTCACTACAGCTGGTAGACCAGCCCTGGAAGGCTGCAGAGGCTGTGGGCCAGTGGACCAAGTGTCTGCTGTTCTTCAGTTCCCATCTCTTAGCCCCACTGGGATGGTACAGGCAGGGCTGTGTGGCAAAGGAAAGGGAACTGGGTCTCCCAACTGGGGAAGGGGGCCTTGGCAATGAGGGAGGGCAGAGATGGGCAGATCAGGGTCAACAAGTGCAGTTCGGGTTCCATCCTGCAGTAGTCTTCACCCAGGCACTTGGGGTAGGCTTTGCCCTCACCAGATCCTGGAACCAAAGGTTTTGGGATATCTTCCCTCTGTCTGCCAATCTTCCCAATAGCTCCCCAATATGAAGACAAACCTGAAGAGATTGGGGAGCCATTTCTTTGAGAGTGAGCCCTCAGGCTTCTGTGAAGTCTCACTGCAGGCCAAAGGGCTCTTTCTGCCTGGAGAGAAAGGTTGTTTTCCATACACTTTAATCAACAGGGCTTCTTTCAGTTATAGCTAAAACTTGCCTTTAAATGATAGCTTATGTCTGGACATTAAAATCACCTTTTTCTTGGGCTTTGTAGCCTCAGGAAAATAGAGATGTGAAAGTCATTTTCAAGTAAACAAATACGGTACTGGAGCCAGGAATACAGCCAAAATAGTGCTCCAAATAAAGTGGAATGTTTGCAACCTGAGCCTGTGATCTCCTCTACTTTAGCCAAATACAAGAAGGGACAGGTACCAAGCATATGTGGCCTCCAGACATCATGCCCTTCTCATTGGTTTGTTGGGAGTGTGAACTGGGTAAAGAGTTGTCCAGACTTGGCACCAAACCCACTGTGGAATTAAAGTGTCCATTGTCTGCAGCCAAGAGCCAGGGCCATGCATTGCCTGTAGGCCAGCTGTCAGCTACCCAGAAGGACAGGATCCATGTCTCCTCACCAAATAGGCCAGTGTCGGGGACAGCCTCATAAACACACACAGGTGCTGAGGTTGCTGGGCATGGTTCTTCTGCCTGGGCACCAGTGGTGTAGCCCCTCTGTGGCAGGAGAGGTTTGCAAGGTAGGGAAGGCACTCAGGTCAAGTGTGAGTCCCTTTGTGTTGTCACCCAACTCCAGAAGAACTTGATGCTCAGGGGCAGCCAGGGATCAGTTCATGCTCCTTTCTTACCTTATCTGCCCTTCTAGGAACACTTCTGCCCAAATCAAGGGCAGAACTTATGACAAAGCTGCCCTCTTTGGGAACAGCTCAGCCTGGCCATCTTTGCTCTTTGGCCCAGGCCTGTATATCTGCCGGATCCATGGGAGCTCAGGCTCACCCTTACTTCAGCCCTTTGCACAGTCCTGGACTCGTTCTCTCCACCTGGGCGCTCTTGATCCTTCCAACCTTCCTGTCCAGTGGGAAGTAGCACACCCACCTCAGGGTGCTGTGGCCACAGAAATGGAGGAGCTAATGGGAGATTGGGGGTTAGGAATCAAGTTGCATCTTAAAGATCCCAAGCCACCTTAGCAAAATGCTATTAATTAAGTGTTAAATGTTCTTGCTATTAATCACAGTTTTTATACTACTCTCTGGAGTTTTTTGGTAGAGTTGAAAGCACCAAGCACCATAATTGTTTTTGAAAAACAATTTTCTTGGGTTATCAGAAATAATTTAAGAACCAGTGGTTCATTCACTTAGCATTTGCTATAGAACCTAGCAGAGCATTTTATTTGAATAGTGTAAAATTCATGCTGTGAACATGCTTTGAATCGAATTATCTGGGTTTCCTACCTCCCCCATCCAGGGTCCTGTGCACCATGCTGCCCTTTAGCCTACGACGCAGGTGCTAAAAGACAAGCTGCAGGTTCACCTGCTGAGTCCCCCACCTCTCCCTTCTCCTTGCTACTTCCTCTGGGTATGACTCACCTTACCCCCCTTCGCAGTCACCCTCAGGCATCTAGGGGCCCCCAGGTCTAAACTGTCAATCTCACTGAATGATAGTAAGCAAAATATCCACACTAGGAGCTGCTCCAGCTGCAGCACACATTATAATCACCTGGGCTTGTTAAAACGCACTTCCCAGTGTTGTCCCCAGGCAGTCTGCTCTTCTGGTCTGAGATGAACCCTGAAAATATGCATTTCTAACAAGTTCTCAGGCAATGCCGATATTTAAGTCCAGGTTCTGCCCCCGAGGAATGCTGTGCAGATGCTGGAATGGTACGCCTCTGCAGTGTGCTGCACTGTGTGTGCCATAAATGACGTGGTGCCTGTGCCCTGGACTGTGCCCTCCGGGTGCCCTCCATCCAACAGTTCACCATCACAGCAACATCTGGCATAATCTTTATTTTAGTCTCCCTCACCCTAAAACAGATTTAATTGCACTTCTTTCCATTTGGTCTGGACCAAGCCAACTCTTGGCCAGAAGAGAGCATTTAAAATTAAATAAACATTGTGTGAAAAATGAAGAGCGGAATGGACAGAAAGACAGAGGGCCAAAGACTTTCGAAGTGAAAGAAAGGAAAAAGCAGCCAGGTGAGAAAAAATATGGAGAAATAAGAACAAAGTTGTTTTCTGCCCTTCCTCCCCCCGTGCCAGGTGCCACACTTTCCACACAGTGGAGTAAGAACGAAGGGACCTCGCTTCATTCTTGTATGCAAATATTCATCTCTAACCAGGAAACAAACAAAATCAAATTCAGGGGAATATAACTGACCTGTAGGAATTCTCCCTTTTAAAAAAGTCTTGGTCACAGAGTTTTGTGGTCACTCTCTCGTGAGGCTTTCAGATGCCTTCAAGTCCTACCCTGTCTGGAAACCCACGGCCTCTGAGGGAGTCCCTACCACTGTCCAGGAAAGAGTCTGTGTCCAAGCAGGCATGGAGGCAGAAACAGAAAGTGAGCAGGCAGTTTCCCATTTTCAGGGGCTTGGGGCTCAAACATATTTGTCCTTGACTAGGGAGCAGAATCAGCAGCAAACAGGAAAATGATGGAAGGGTGGGCAGTGGTGGCAGGAATAGCACTTTGGTTTTCATGGATGTCTGCACTGGGACTGGAGGCAGCAATTATCCACATGGGTCCCTCACACCTCAGTGTGTGGGACTCACCTGGGCCCAGCCTGGTCTCTGAGGTCACTGTCCTGAAGTGGGGGCCGCTTGCCAAAACTTTTCCCCAGTGGTGCCACAGTGTGGCATGGAGCCTCAGAGACCTGGGATAGAGTCCAGACAGTCCTCTCCTGCAGCTGAGAGGAAACAGACTCAGACTGGTTAAGGGAGCTGCATCAGGTCACAGAACAAGCAGAGATCAGGTGGAAGGTGAGACCCGGACTCCCAAGAACTGGTCTCAGAGGGGTGCAGCTCATAGGTGGAACTGGCTGGTCTCTCTCCCCTCAGCCATCCTCTCAGGGAGACAGCAGCATCCAGGCATTTCCCACAGGGCCCCTCCCACCCACTGTGGGGACAAGTCAGGAAGGTTCCCTGGAGGCCAATCTCTTCTCACTATTGGCTCCCAGTCCTCCACAGGGAGCAACACTTGTGTCTGGCTGTGGTGGGGCTCTGGGATGCAGGCCTCCCCTCTCACTGCACCTTTACTTTAGGAGGGAGCTTGTCCTTTCAGACGTGGTGCCACAAGAGTGAGACATGATGCTCTCAGAGGGGAACAAGCAAGACTAGGGAATGAGTCAGCAACAAAAAAATATCTTGGAGGGCCGGGGATTTAGCTCAGTGGTGCCGCCGCCTACCTCAAAAGCCCAAGGTCCCAAGTTTGATCCCCAGTACCAAAAAAAAAAATCTTGGAGGCTTGCAGTTGACCAGTGTCCACCTGCTGACTGGGATCCTGGTTCTCATCTCCCCTGGGGGCTGATGTTGGACTTGGTGGACATGGGCCAGGGGAAGGAAGAGGCTCAGCTCCATCCACACCCCCACCCCAATGCTATCTATTGCATGGGCCTAGTTTTCTTGTAAGACCCTGAAAAGTGGTTTCCCTACCTTTAACCTCTTAAAAAAGCATCTCACTAAACCCCAGAAGCAAAAGTAGAGCAAATGCAAGCCAAATTACAAGCTTGAAATGTCGCATTCATTACAATACAAAATTAACATCATCCCCTGGGTGGCTTTCTGTCCACATGGGCAAGTTTGTTTGCCAAATCTTTGTCACTGAAGTACTTCATCATCTTAGTTCCTCCTTGGCTCAACCCAAGCCTGGACCAAGGAAAGCACCAGCTCTGCTTTATCAGGGTGGAGAGTTGGAATCCATTCCTGTGTGCCCTGGATACCACGCACCTATCTCTGTGTTGCCGCAGGAGGTGGGGGGCTTCAGGTCCACTCCCTGCTCCACCCATGTACTTTTTCGCTGCTTACCGGGTAGCGGGATCAGTGGCAGGCACTGGGGTATGTGACACTGAGACCAAGAAAGGAGATGCACAGTAGTGACAGGCCAGATAGCAGTCAGAAAACCTCAGAAGGGTTTGATGCCACTGAGGGATTGGGGCACAGTGGTGCTCCGGGAATGACCCTGAGCTTCGGAAGTGATGGCTGAGCCTGGAGGGATCCACAGGTCCAGGCTGAGCTCTGTGGGCAAAGGGAATGGCAGAGATCAAACCCAGTGGCAGGAGTCCCTCAATGCTTAACTCCAATCTCTGCACCTAACTACCCAAGTTTGTCATCTTTATTGTTGTTCGGTTTGTTTTTAGAGAAAGGGTCTTACTGGTACTTGAACCCAGGGCCTGTGCTCTGAGCTACATCCCCTGCCCCTTTTTAATTTTTTATTTTGAGACAGGGTCTTGCTAAATGGCTAAGTTGCCCAGGCTGGGCTCGAACTTGAGATCCTCCTGCCTCAGCGTTCCAGAATGCTGGGATTTCAGGTGTGTGCCACAACACATAGCAATTAACTACCAAAGTTTTTTTTAAAAAATATTTTTATTAGTTTGTCATACATGATGATTACATTCATCATAGGGCATTAGCACAGGTACATAACACATCTGACTACCCGAGTTTCAGGTTGCCAGCATGGATACTCACCCATCCCAGCTCCCTAGGGTGGGGCAAATCCTCCTGGTGTCCATCATTTGGCCCTAAACTCCAGTGACCCCACCTCTTCCTGTTCAGCCGCTCCTACTGCTCCCCACCCCAATGACAGGAAGCAGAGGTGAAGCACCTCCAGCTAGACATCCCCAACTCTCCCCTCAGCTGTTCTGCTGTCTGGAGCCAAAGGGTTCAGTCTCCTCTGGGAAGTGGGGATCATCCCTGATTCGTGCTCCACAGGATTGCCAAGCTTCCCAGGATACTGGGAGAGAAGTCATTGTGTAAAATGTGAGGACCCTGGGGGCACCTACATTCAGATAATGGTCTGGTTTCTCCTTGCTGTTTCCTTAAGTTATGAGGCACCCTTAAGCCTCCCCCTACCTTCTTTAAAACCTGCTTAAGGGAAATGGGTATGAGGCTCAGTGGTAAAGTTCTTGCACAAAGCCCTGGGTTGAGCCCACAGCTCCAAAAAGAAAAAAACAATGTGTGCAACTCACAGAATTAGCAATCAGACATTTAACAGAGGTCCAAACACTAAGCCAAAGAAATGATTCTCTAACTGTAGACTTTTAGCCAGCAACAGTCAGAGCCCAGGAGGGAATGTTTTCTGGGGGGTGGAGGAGAAGCTTTTCACCCTGAGCTTTCAGAACACCCGCTGCTGGCCCTACCTATCCCTCAGACAGGCTGGACCCCAGGACTGGGTACTGATTACAATCAGCATCCAGAGACTGATGTGTCAATGCCAAGCCATCAATCAGCCTTTGAAACTCCCACCACCCAGGCAGCATCCTGGAGTCCCACCCCACCTCATTGGACCTGTCATGAGGGCAGGGCTTCCCTGAGGCCACCAGGAGCCAGCTCTGCCTCCAGCATCAAGTACCAGAAGCTGTCACTGCCTCTCGATTCTGGTCTAAGGCATCAGAGGAATGGCTCTGTGTACTTGGGGTGGCCACTGGCCCTCCCCACAGTGGCACCTCAGCATCACACATAGCTGACCCCTCACAGCTGGCCTACCAAGAGGAGGTGTCTCTGTCCCCATCTTCTGCACAGGCAGGGGCCCTGAGGCCCGAGAGCTACAAGGTGGAGATGGGATTTGAACCTGCAGAATGTGCTCCTGCACCACGCTCCTTCCTATTTGTAACATACCCTTCACAGCCAGGCTTTGACTTGGGTCCCCTCTGGCTCATCCTTTCTGCCCTCCTCCCTTCCCCCTGCAGGTCCCACTGAGGGCTGCCTGGAGCCACTCTCTGGAAGGAGGCAGAGTCAGATCCCTCATCCCCACGGAGGCTTTGAGAACCTGACTTTTTTTTGGTACCAGGTATTGAACTCAGGACCTTGCACTTGCCAGGCAGGGGTAGCACCACTGAGCTAAATCCCCAGTCCTGACTTTGATGGTAAGAGGCAAAGAAAAGGGACCCAGGGGAGGAGGTGATGGTTAATTTTAGAGCACACAGTCCCTTTTTGTCCTCTAGTCCCTGGCCTGGAGTTGCTGCCAGGTGTCCTGGGGGACCTGTGTTCTTACTGCTCACCTTGAATATTCCTCTCCCATCCAGCCTCAGTGTCATCCTTGGAAAACTGATGGATTATGAAGGGCGTCCCCACAGCTCTGAGATAACTCTGCCAACTGACTGGGAAGGGAGGCGATGGAGCAGCACTAAGAGATTTTATAAAAACCATACAGCCCATTACACTGGTGCCTCTCACCCTGCTGGTCCAAGGAGTAAGGGAGTGGAAGGCCCTGCAGGTCTCATAATGAAGCAAACCAAACTTGAAGGTTTAAGAGCCCTTTTCTTTAGGAGATACTTCTTCAAAATTAGACCACCTTTTCTCACTTAAAAAATGCCACCATGATTCCAGAAAAGGATCT
Source organism: Heterocephalus glaber (assembly GCF_000247695.1). Next base: position 944,148 of record NW_004624749.1, on the reverse strand, counting down.
CTGGTTGTTTTCAGAGAGAAAGTAAATTTCCCAAATTCTGTCCAGCTCTATATGTTAGGAGACATCAACATGATATTGAAAAAATAGGGCATAGCCTCCATTGTCCTGGTCATGGTGTGAGAATGGAGCAGCCAGCAGGACCAGTCGAAGGGCTCAGAGGCCTGGAGTCAGGAGTAACTGAAGGCCATGAGCTCCACGAGGTGAGCCTGATAGCATGAGAGCAAGACCCTGTGCTGGAGGGGAAGCTGCCCTGTCTAATGCAGGGAGATAGTGGGGCACCTGGCATAGTCTGTCTACAAAGAAGTTATCTGTGAACCCATTTACTTTTCCAATAATCTGTTTGCTTATGAGCTTAGAGGGAGAGAACATTTGACTTCTAAAATTTTTAAAGTGTGTGAAATACTCTGTGAGACAAGGATTTTGTGGCTGTTTTCAGCTTGCAAACCTGAGTACGTTCTTTTCAATAAATTCTTTGTTGAAGTGAAAAAGTACATAGAGAAAAGTGCACCTGTGATAAGCAGAGTAGCCTGAAGAATTTTCACAAACCTGTGAAATCACCCACTGGATCAAGAAGCAGGATATCATCAGCACCCCAGGTGCCCCTTGTGCCATCTGTCAGATAGTCCTCCAGATAACTACTGTCTTGACTTCTGTCCCCATTGCTCAGCTTTATCTGTTCTTGCATTTTGTAATACCCTTGTATTACTCCAAGATCATGAAATTATTCTTTTATGTTACCTTTTAGAAGTTTTATTATTTTGCCTTTCACATTGACATCTATGACCCTTGATTGATTTATGTACATGATGTGAAGTAGGGTCAAGTTTCATTTTTTAAAATACAGATATCCTACTGACCCTGCAGTGTTTAAGAAAAGACTACCTTCCCATTTACAATGCATAGCACAGTCACTTTTCTTATCAATCAAGTGACTAAATATGTGTGGTCTGTTTTCTAGAACTCTCTTTTGTTTTCCATTGGTCTCTTTGTCTACACTTAGGCAAATCTCACACTGTCTTATTTGCTAAACTTTCAGAATAAATCTTGACAAGTGTTCTTATTCAAGATTGTTTTGGTTTTTTAAATGTTTAAATAAAGAATTAAGTTATTCCTACAAAAAGGATAACATTCCACTGGAATATATATTAAAATTCCACTGAGTCTATAGATCAATTTGGAAAGAATTGACCATAAGATATTGTCTTTTATCCTATGAATATTTATTTAGAACTCCTTTACTATCACTCAATAATAATCCTGTAATTTTTAATTAAATTAGATTTATTTCTCTGTATTTTGATGTTAAGAATATTTAAATTTTTTAACATTCTAATTGTCACTCATCTAAAACTATTTGCTATATTAAGTTGATTAAACAGACCCCTGAGGTGAAGTTAATACTAGTAATTTGTGAATCAAAGTCACCATGCACAGTAGATAATTTGTTTTCTCTCTATTGTTCAGACTAGTTGATTTCTGTTTATTTTCCTCAATTTGATCCTATTGGCTGTGATATCCATTCAACTCCTGAGTAAATCTAGTGAGCTTTTCATTTCTCTTATTTTATCTCTCACTTCTGTAATTCCCATTTGAGTGTTTTTTTACAACATCTATTTCTTTTCTAAGATTTGTCCATTCATTTCAAGAGCATTTGTAACTATTTTCTGGAGTATTTTTCTGAAGGTTGCTGTAAAGTCTGCATCAGATAATTCCACCCTCTGATTCATCTCAGTGTTAGTGTCAGCTGATTATCCTTTCTCACTCAAATAATTTTCCTGATTCTTAGTATGATGTGTGCTTTTTATTGTATTTGGACACCTTGCCTTTTACATTAAGAGATTCTGAGTCCTATTTAGTTTTGTTTTAAGTAGGCGATCACCCTGTGTAGGTCTAACATGCAGATCTTGGGCTAGTTTAGTGGTCTGTGGGTTCAATGGCTCTGATTTCAGAGCCTTTGTCATACAGTTACAGCCTACTAGGTTCCTGCTGATCCTTCCCAGTGCCCCTAGGAGGCCAAGGAATTTCCTTGGGCTGGATCTCCTGGTCCTCCATTATGGGAAGGCCATCTCAGGCCCAGGAAGACCAAGGAGGCTCCTCAAATAAGGCTGTTTGTTCTGATGTGGCCATTTGGTCACCCTAAGTGTCTGACCATGAGGAAGGAGGAGACCCTCAGGCCTGCCATGAAGGGGGAGAACTGACCCTACGTTGGCTGTCTTTGGGAAATACCAGACCTACGTCACCCCACTGCCTATTGTCTCTCCAGCCCTGGGATCCCTAACTACTTCCTCTTTCTCCCCCTTCACAGTTCCCCTTTTTGAGCCTTTAACATTACCAGTATTTATCCTTATACCCATCTGGAGGAGAAAAGAGAGAAAGGAATCTACACTGTCTAGTCTGGACCAGAAGTCCTATCATTGAATGAATCAGTAATAGTCAATCTTGAATATAATTTATTGACTTAAATATAGCTGGGTTATGAAAAGGAAACAAAACAGAAGATTCTTAGAATTGGTACGATCTTAGATTTTGGTGAACCCTCCCTCAAAAAGAAGCCACCTTTCCATAGAAAATCCAACACAGCATGGGATCAAGTAAAATCACTCAACTAATGGCTCCCTTGTTATACTCTGGCCAGGGATGGATATTCAAAGAAAACGTCAGGAATCCATAGAATACAGCTAAGGAAAAAGAGACAGAGTTGACTATTTTAATTTATATGGCTAAAGTATCTAAGGACAAAGGATAAAAAGCTAGTGAAAATAAAAGCAGTCTATTGACAAAACGAACACACATGCATGGAAAAGAGAAAACAAGGCAACTGAACTTCAGAAATATACACATGTGCATACACATTCGCATACCATCTTGGAGTAGACAGGAACTCGAGTCCAAAACAGGAAGCATAGGAAATACCAGCTGAAAAACTGCCTACTTGGCACCTGCCAAGCTGCCCCTCTGACCCCACTCCTATTTTAAGTCAGTGACGCAGTCGTGCTTTCCTTTTCTGCACCTGAAAGAATGACTTCAATCCAGACTGAAGAGATGGAGTTATTTTTAGACCTGGGTACATAGTATTTTGCTTTAGCCTGATCATTTGATCCTTCAAGGAAACAGATGTGGTGATGAACATTCCACCTGGTGTCCCACCAAAGGGAACCTGATTTCTCAGGCAATAATATATATTTTGTTGGTTTGGAGGCAATGACAAGGAGGCTGAGATTGGCACTTGTCTCTGCCCATCCACCTGTTCCAGATGCACCCTATGCCTCCCATACCAGGTTATACCCACCTGAGGAAGTGATTTCTAACTCAAATTGCTCTTCCCTCATTAGCTTGCTTTCCTGGAAAGCATGAGAAGACAGCCAGGTCATGGGAGTCCAGATTGAGATTTTTTTTTTTTTTTTTTGCTTGGAAAGCTGTGTCTTTTGAGCAAATTACTTATCTGGACCTTCATTTCCCATTCTACCATATGATTGTCTCCCCTTATCCATGGGGAATACATTCCAAGACCTCCAGTACAGTTGCTGCCTGAAACCATGGATAGGACCAAACCCTTTATATACCATGTTTTTGTTTTCTATACATATATAACTATGATAAAATTTGATTTATAAATTAGGCAAGTAAGAGATTAACAATGGTCACTGATAATAAAATAGAAAAAATATACAACAAACACTACAGTAAAATTACCAACATCACTACTCTTATTAAAATAGAGGTTATTTGAATACTAACACTGTGATATTGTGAGAGTTGATCTAATGGCTACTAAGTGATTGACGAGCAGGTAGCTTATACAGTCTGGATACACTGGACAAAAAGATGAGTCACATCCTGGGCAGGACAGTGAGAAAGTTTATCACATTACTCAGAGCAGTGCACAGTTTAAAATTTATAAATTGTTTATTTCTGGAATTTTCCATTTAATATTTTTAGACCACAGTTAACCACATGTAACTGAAACCATGAAAAAGGAAATTCTAAGTAACAAGGGTGTTCTCGTTGAGGTCTAAAGTGTCCCCCACGAGATGCATTGTGTGCAAGGCTTGGTTGCCAGCTGACAGGATATGGGAAGTGATTGGATCTGAAGGCTCATTAAGTGCATCAATCCACTGATAAATTCACTAGCAGAATGGGCTTAGTAGGGAGGGGCCTAATTGGATGAAGCAGGTCACCAAGGGTGTGTTCTTGAAGTATATATTTTGTCTCTGGCCCCTTCTTCTCAGGCTCTGTCTCTCTGCTTCCTGGCTATCATGAGGAGAGGAGCTTTCCTCCACCACACCCTCCTGCCATGATGTTTCTACCTTGTCACAGGCCTAAAAGCAATGAAGCCATGGACTGAAACTGCTGAAACTGTGAGCCAAAAAAAATCTTTCCTCCTTTAAACTGTCATCCTCATGTATTTTATTACAGTGATGAAAAGTTAACACAGGGGACTTCGTAGGACTCCTTTTGGGTTCCCTTTGGCCAGAAAGAACAGGATCCTTGTGGGAATGTTTTTTGTCTATGCCTGTTGGCTGCAGACCTCTCCTGAGCCCAGCCCCACACACTAAGGAGATAAAAATAAAACCCAGGGAACTCACCTGGTTGCTATTTCTCAACTCATGAGGGCTCTTGCCAGTCCACCTTCTTTTCTTCCAGCTTTTAGAGCTCTTATCATTGTTTTTTGAAGAGTTTTCAGGGCATTCAGTTGTATTTAGAGGAGTGGAGTGGGGAAAAGTGTCTGCTTCATCTTGTTCTGGCACCAGAAGTCAGCAAAGCCTGTTTAAAAATAATGTTTCAGACATGTTTTTCTTTCCTGGGTGATTTTTCCAGAAAGCAGAAAGAATGCTATCAAAGGTGCTTTCTATGATCCAAGCTACACTCTCTGCTTTCTTACAAGAGGTCAATTGCACTAATCCCCGGTTGCATTTCTCTGAGCCTGCTCTGGATTTAGTCAACAGGATATTGAATTACTTTTCAAAACCTAAACAGATTATCACTTCTCTCCTGGACTGCAAGTTGACCGGTCACGTCAGTATGTGTGTTTTCTGTGAGCTCTTTCCTTGCCTTGCCCAGTGTCCTGAATGAGGCTTTCCCTTGGGGGCCAAAAGACTGAAACTACATTTATCTAGAAAGAGGCTGTAGGTTCCTTAATTTCAAATGTTTAACTGCACTAATAAAGACCTCTGATGGCTGTGTCTCCTTGTTTCTGTCTTGGACCGTTGCCTGACACAGACAGGATGGGCTTTCAGCCCAGTGACTCGCGGGCAAGTGCTATATTAAAAACTTGGAGTTAATGTTTTAAATTAACCAGCAAAGATATACCAGACAGCACAGACTGTGCCAACTGATAGAAAGCCCTGCCCCTCCTTAAAAAAAAACAAAAACCTGTCTTTTGTACCCTTTCCTTCAACGAAAAAATAGCCTCTGGTTTTCTCTTAAGTGACCAGATAGTGGACCACCTAAAAATTCAAATTTGTTGATTATCTTTACCTCAAAGATAATTTTTAGGAAAAAGTAAACTGGATTTAACATGACTTATGTCACTTTTTGTGCCCTATGTTACCTCTGCCCATGATTTTAAAGACTTCCATAAAATGAACATATAAATACTAAGATGTATAACAAAAACTGTTAGTTTACAAGATTTTGACTTAACAGTGCATACAGTGATTCATATGATCCAGTAAATAATATAAACCTTTAAAACTGAATAGTTACATCCTCAAGATGAAGGGAATGTTCAAATACAAAGTAACACATTTTCAGATACATTTTATGGATTTCTTTTTCCTTCCTCCCCTTTATCTCCATTAACTATATCTTTAAAAAAATATTTTTTGTTTAAAAACATATACCATTTTCTGGCTTCACGTGAAAAGTTTATTATTTGAGTGCAGGGTAAAAAAGAGGCTAATAAATTAACATACTCCATTTAAAATGGGAGCTCTTTGACTCCAAATTTATTAAAGAAATAAATAAATCATGTAGAACCAACTAGTGTATTAAAACGTTTTATTTATTTTACAATTATTTTTAAAATCAGTATTAAAGCATATTTAATTTTTAATTTTAATCTTGATTTTTTTGAGTAAAAGTGGAAGCACTGAGTGTCTTTAGTTCACAACATGAACAGGAGACTCATAGTCATCTATAACCTCAGCAGAAAATGTGATTATAAAAGTTTACACAAAACCCCAATTCCCCAGACAGACGTGACATGAACGGAGCCAGGAACATATTCTATCAGTCTTTGAAAATATTGTTTTCCCTCTTAAATGATAAGGCAAAAGAAAAAGAAAGCAAAATATGAAAAAGGTGACTACCTTTGCCTACCTCCAACAAACCTAATGTTATAAATTAAGAATAATAAACTAATTGGCTAACAAAGAAAACAGTTTTTCCTCTAGTTTCTTTTGAAGTTAAACTCCTTTTACTGTTTTTATTTTTGGAAACCTACAAATGGAGGCTTCCTTGGAAACAGATGAGTTCGGTGGAGTTTCGAAACTTAGAAGATAAACAAGGCAGTCAGTTTCCCTGCCCTCCCCCACACCCCCTGTAAATAACCCCAAGCCACAGTCTGGGCCTCTCTCTGCTCTTCCTGTCCAGGGGTGGGGGCAGGGCGGGCTGGGGGTGCAGGGAGTGAAGGACAGACTGAGAGGCCATGGGGAGTGGGGGAGTGGGGCTCATCTCCGGTGAACTGGCTGGGGTACAGAGTGCCACACGCATGCCTGCACACACAAAATGCACATGCTAGAACCAGGCAAAAGAACAGTTTTAAAAAAGAGAAAAGAAAGAAAGAAAGAGTCCTGCTACATCAGCTAAAATCCAGTCAGGCTCTTTCTGTTTGATGTCAGCTCCCAGTCCTGGCTTGGAATTGCCCACAGCGATATTGGGTTCCTGCCCACTGGGCAGGCAGAACGCTCTCCCTGCCAGCACTGGGCTTTTAATAAAACAGGATGTCATTCCATCACTGAGACTGATCCTGAAAACGGACCCCATCTCTATGAACTCCCTCCCCAAGAGGCATCAGTCCTTGGGGCCCATAAGTTATGGGGAACCCCTTCCTGGCCCGAGCTCTTGTGCTCACTGAGCCGGAGCACTGTGTTGGCCCCTTCTGGTTCTCACCCACAGTGAGACTCTGCCTGCTGCAACTTCTAACTTTGAGGCTCTGTCTGGTCTTCAGGGACAAACAGCGTGGGTTTTAAAATAAGGAGCTCACTTCCACGAGAAGGATGAAGACACTTTAGGCCCATCTTTGTGCAGCTGGCTCAATGAGCCATGCCACTTCTGGACTCGGACTTGACATCTTATCTCAGGGTGGCAAATTTCAGCATTTGGAGGAGATTCACTCTGCTATTTGTTTTCTCCCCACTTGGGATCAAATGGAGTTTGTCCTGTTGGAGGCCACTGTTTCTGAATTTTTTTCCAACTGTATCCTAAGAAAAAGTCCAAACTAGGGGATGAGATTCTATAGGCGTTTTCCTAGCCCAGAAGCTTGTGGCCAACTGTACACCACCCTCTTGTTGTAGGGCAGTGGAACTATGGCTCCAAAAGTCCTCCAAGCCCCACTGTCATGCACAGCAGTACTGGTATGGAATGGTCCTCGAGGTCAGTGAGGCAGGCATTCAGTGGGCAAATGGACTTGCATGACCTCACATGAGACAGAATTCCAACACATAAGACAAGTCATTGTCACTGATAGTCTGGATTCTCTCTCCAGATCTGCTCTGGGTTCCTGTATGGCTTTAGACAACTTGCTGCATATGTAATTAAGTCTAAAATGCAGAGGAGGTTGGTGGTGGAGAGGAAGAGATGCAGCTCATAGCGCTGTCACTTTCTCACCTGACATTCATAGGGAGTCACTCACAGCACTTTCCTCCTGTGCTTCACTGCGACTGCCCCACCAACCACAGCCAGATTGTCAGCAAGGGCCTGCAAAGGTTTCCAAGCTTCCTCCAGATCTGCCAGCGTATGAGTCTTTGACTCTTAATCCACTGTATTTCTATTTACTTTGAAGTTTGGGGAGGAAATGGAAGGAATTGGTGTTACAGGTGGTGTTTTCATTCCTTTTTTCACTTGACGTTTTGTGACTTTGGAAAAGAAGAGAAAGAGGAAGTCTACGGAGGGAACATCTGGGCATGTGGACGGTGTCAAAGCCAGGAATTTTGTCTCCTGGACTGCAGCCCAGATCCACTCCAAAGCAGTGGGGTCCTGGCAGGAAGCAGGATGTATGGGCCAACATCTGAGAAGAGCGTGCTGCAGGAGACCAGCCAGGGTGACCAGAGACTTTCAACGGCAACTTCAGAGGGAGGAATGGAAAGAGCCCAAATAAATCCAGAAAGTCAGAAAGGATGCAGCATGGCCCAAGAGTATCAGCTGAGGTTCTTGAAAGCAGAAGAAACCACTCTTGCTGATTCAAGCTTAGGGCGGGAAGTGCTGGAAGCTATGGAGGAGCTCCTGGGGTCTCAGCTGGAGGACTAGGTTCAGCCTAGGACAGGACCCCTCCACTGTCAAGAGCCCCATGGGAAATGGAGCTACTGTTGCTGCTTCCCAAGCTGCTTAGCTCAGCTCAGCTCAGCTCAGGACAGCTATGGGGAAGGGGAGGGAATATTGTGGACAATACCGAGGACACCTTTCTACTTCCATGAAGAGATTCCACCAAGATCTGCCATTCTATGAAGATTGTGCCCAGGGGTAGAAATAGTGCTGAAAAGGATATCAAAGCAGTAGATTCCAGGCTGGTGAAGAAGCCATGCCTGGCACTGTATGAGACAGAAAAGTGTCACTCCCACCTCAGTGAGTGATCAGACAAGGCCGAGAGTCCCTTTCAGAGAAACAGCAAGCAAATGTAAAAGGCCAGCTGGGCAGAGTTGAGGGTGACTCCCAGGTCAGTTTGCCAGGTGTGGATAACCCAGATGGGAAGCAGGTGGAAATCAAAGGGTAAAGACAAGTTCACTTAATTACTAGCTGTCAGGACCAAGCTGGGCAGAGCACATGAAGGAGTCCAGTGGATGACAGAGGCAGAAGTCAAAGTCAGGAATGTCCAGACCAAGGTGAAAAAGGGAGTAAGAGGCTGGGACTTGTGTGCTAGGTTCAAGGTCATCTATCCTGATTCTGGTGAGGTCTGTCTTGCTGGAAAAGAGCTGCAGGAGGTGTCAGCAATGCCATTCAGCCAGGAAGGCATAGATCCTTTCCTTGGAAAAGCCCATCTACCAAACAAATTCAGAGTTTCGCATAGCACCAGTTCTCAGAGTTAGGAGCCAGGTCCATACTAGAGGTCCTTCCCCTCACCGTGGCTGGGGGTTGAGGCTGCCACCACTTTCTCACCACCATGTGAAGAGACGCAGTCCTAAGTCTTGGGGACAACACTATAGCTCTGAACCCAGCTGTGCCTAGAGTCAATTAGACCTTTGAATTTCACTTGATGGGAGTCCTTGGAAATTCTCTTAGCAGAAGATTCTCTTTTTGTGTTTAAGCCAGTTTGAGTTGCTTTTCCAGCACACATAACCACAAAGCTTTGCAATAATGGTAGATCCTAATATTAATATTAAACACAACTAAGCACTTTTCCTTAATTCCCATAAATTCATAATTCCCAATTCTGCAGGAGGTAAATGCTATTAACATACCAAAAATTGATTTGTGGAAACAGGTCCTAGTGCTGCACAGCATTACCTGGAGGATGGAAGCTAGGGAGTCTGCAACTTATACACAGATCCTAAGTGAGACAAGAGATTTTGGGATGGGGGGGGGGACCTCAAATTCTGCTTATATAATACTTAGTAATCCTGAATAATAATTTCCATGAGAGAATTCTTAGGGGCAACTGATGTGGCTGTGCAGGGTGGTCACTGACAATCCTAAAGTTATAGAAATGTATCCCCCAAATATGCAAAGGAAATGCAGAATAAGGGGAATACACAGGAGGAGTCTGGGACTATGAGACCCACACCCAGAAGTGAAGGCCCAGAGGGAACACAGGTTACAGACGAGGCCTCACCAGCAGAAGGGTTTTCAAGCTATTCAAAGAGCAGACAAAGAAAGGGAGAGGGCTTCACAGGGAGAAAGTGTTAAAATGTAGATGCCTGATAAAAAGGAGCCAGAGCCATGCAATGGCAATTTAGCTTTACTCTTTTTAGTTAAAAGAAATGTTCATCAAAAACAGAGAACCCTGGGTGGTGAGAAGGCAATGCTTAGGTACTTGCAGTGAGTTCAAGTCACTAGCTCAGGTGAACAAGAAAAGCCCTCGGAGGACCCTGCAGATGCACGAGAGTTCAACGCTGGGGAGCCCACTCCTCTGCAAGTGGTCCATTCTCAAAATTTGTAAAGATGGTAGATTGCTCAGCGGACATCCCTCAGGGAATATTCTAGAATTCTTAGCCATGCAGATGGAAAACATTTCAAAAAGAACATGAGGTGAACATGGGTATCATACACTGAAGCATCCACGGTTAAACAGGTGACTGGCAAACATTGAACACCCCAAATAATTTCAGCAAAGTAAGGATAAAGTATTTGAGAATATTTTTGCTTTTGAGAGGGAGGAATGTGGATCAGGAAAATCAGAAAAGAAGGATTTCTAGCTAATTGGAAAATGATGCCCAAATGGAATGATGAATTGAAGTTTTTCTAAGAGGATTTCTAGATCCATGCCAAAGGCCTTATTCTTCCACCAGCCCAGCCTAGTGGTGTCCTTGAAGGTGGACTTGGAGATGTCCTCTGATACCTCTATTAGGGCAGGAATCAGAGCAGTTAATCCACTGTTACTGTCAAGTGAGCTGCAGTTTGTGATCCACACAGGGCATTGTTGGGCATGAGGCTGGTGCTGTGACCATCGTTAGGTGCTGCCATGTCTGCCCAGTGCCCTGACTTTGGAGACTCATGACCCAGATCCCCACCTCAGCTCACCATTAGAGTCTTGTAACTTTGGCCAAGTCACTCCATCAACCTGACCCTCAATTTCCTTACCTATAGACTTGGTTTTCAAAGATTTGAAAGATTCAAAAGGCATGTGTGCCAAATGCAAGGTTAATTACAAGCCGAGAATGATAATATATGCAGTAAATCACCAGATCACAAAAGACTCAAACTCATTTCAACAGGTAGACTAGGAGGCCCCAACCAACAACATCAATAAAGATTCAGTTGGAATAGAGGTAAAAAAAAAACCCCACTAATAATTAAAAGTGCAGCATAGAAAACATGCCAGGCAGAGCATGGCTATTTGGGCAGTTGCTTATGTGAAAACAAGACAGGAACCCACACATCCAATAGTAACATGTAAGGAGCCACAGTGGCCTGTGGAGTAGAACACAGCTCTGAAGGCTGAGAAGTAGGGATCAGTGAAGTTTTGTTTGTTTGTTTTTTAACATTTGGGAATATAAAAGGGAATTATGCTGCAAGATGAAAAGCCAAACACAAAATATTATCTAATTGATGGATATAGTTATGTGGAAGTGTTAATGAAAATTAGACAATTGGCAGGTCTTATGGAGAGATGTTCTCTCTAAAAGTTGTATCTATACTCCCAGAACCAAAGAAAATCTGGTGATTTTAATTGCCATGGGTTTAATGTCATTCAGTAATGGGATGTGACTGCTAAAAGCCCATGAGGCTTTGGTTTTCATTGGTGGATGTATAATATTTACTGGGTGTGATTCTCACAGAGCTGTATCCACACACCAGACATGACACACCTAGTAGTTGAGTAATGAGACAGGAACCCATCCAGGTAACAGGAGTAATAGAACTGGTAACCGATGTAGCCACCACACACAAGCTTGTTCAATACTTCTGAACAAACCTCTTGAAAGGGAAATTAACAATAACTTCCAGATAGATTAAGGAATTAAATGCAAAACTGAACACATTGCACAGCTAAAATATGAACAAACTGTACCTTATCTGTACCTTGGGGGAATAGAATTTCCTAAGCATTAAAAATAATAGGAATAGTTACAGAGAAAAACACTGGTAGGCATGAAAAATACAAAACTTCTGACTCTTAAATCACCATAAAAACTTAAAAGGCAAAAAACCCCCAACCACCTGAGGAATAAATATGACAGAGTCATATGTACTATATATAAATACATATATGGGGTATATACATAGGACAAGATGAGCAGAAAAATGGGCAAAAGACATAACAATCCTAAATAAATGCAAATGATCTATAAGAAATAGAAAGATGCTCAAACTCACATACAACCAAAGAAATGCAAATAAAAATAGTAAGCTAATATTTCCCTTTCAGAATGGCTTTTACAGTTTATCTTGTGTTATTATGACAGAATATCTGAGGCTGAGAACTTTACAAAGTACAGAGATTCATTTAGGTCACAGTGCTGGACACTCAAGAAGGTGGCCCTGGCATCAGCTTGGCTCTGCAAGGAGGCATCAGAGAGCTTCGAGGGAGAGGCCAGACTCACTGTAGCAACCCATTTTTTTGGGAACTGATCCAGTCCACGAGACCTGACCCACTCTCATGAGAAAACAGGAATCTGTTCATGAGGACAGAGTCCTGTGACCTGGCCACTTCCACTAGGCCCCACCTTTTAAAGGGCCCAGACTTTAACACACACCCCTGAGGCTGGAGTTTCTAGCATATCATGCCTTGGGCTTCATCCAAACCATAGTAATGGCTAAGAAGGTAACATACACAAGGGTCCAGGGATAGGGACAGCAGTGTGGGTGGGGATCCTCGCTGGTCTCTGAGCATGTATCTTCAAGTACTGACATTTAGTCAGCCTTCTGCACCATCAGTGTCCTTGTCACCAACAGAAGATAATAATCATTCCATGCCACAGTGCTGCAGGAGGCTTGGGTGGGCTTACCCCAACCTAGGGATGACACTTGAAAGGATTTTTATGTAGCTAGAAGCAGGCCATCAAGGATGGTTAAATAAACCATAGTGCATTTAGACAATAATACACTGTAAAATGCACATTGTAAAAGATCATTTCCTAATGAAAAGTGCTATAGATGCTGCAATCTCAATATTATGAAGGAAAATATACATAATTTTTTATACATGGAAAAATAGTTCACATTTTGGTTTCTTTCTAGTAATTATCTCTAGTGATGGGCTTATAAGTGATTTTTTTAAGAAAAAATATAAGGACAAAAGAATTTGAAAAATGGTATTAATACCAGAGAAAGTCTTCCCCAAAGCAAAAACTCTTCTAGCATGTGTTGAGAATGACAATCAGCATGTAGACTGCTGGAACCCTCCTATGACCCTCGACAGTCAGAGGAAATGGTTATGTGTGGCCTGGCAGAGATAGGGCTCCTCAAGCTGTGACACCTGTCTGCACATACTTGATAGATGCCAGGCCAGGGAGCATCATGATTTTGTCCTTCACAATAGCTCATCACCTGCCTCTCCAGGACAGGACTCTCCAGCAGGAAATCAGAGTGTCTGGAGGAATTTGGGACCAAACTGGGACCCTCAGGGAGACTCAGCTGTTGATGGGCATCTCTGCCCACGCAAGAGCAGGCACAGACCCGGTCACTTCCTGGGCTTCTGCTCTACATAGGATTTGGGCTTTCTTTCTTCCCTCCTTCTCTCCCTCCCTCCCTCCCTCCCTCCCAGCTGAGATCTCTGCACTCTTTATACAAGGTGAGCAGCATTTTCACCAGCACCTGCATTTAAGTGATGGGATGGGGTGAGTGGAGGGAGGTTCAAATGAGATAGATCAGAAAGTTCAGCAAGCAGAAAAGGTCATGTTTTCTAAGTGAGAAAGAGGCATTTCTCTCTGCATTAGGGTTTATATCTAAATGTCCCTCTAAAGCTTCATTCGATCACAGGCAGGACCTTTGGAAAGTAATGAAATTATAAGGCCATTGCAGGTGACTTGCTGGTAGGAGGTGGGGCCTGGTGGGGAGAGGTGGGGCCACGGTGGGTGTGGCCCTGGAAGGTTCTGTCTTCCTGCTCTGCTTCTCCCTTGACTTTGCTTCCTATGGGCCATGGCAAGAGTAGCTACTCCCCCATCACGTCTTGGTGCTGTGCTGTCCTGCCTTGGAGCCAGCCTACAATGGACTGAAATGTGAGCCAAAATAAACTTCTCCTCCTTTAAATTGTGGGTATCAGGTATGGTGTTCCAGGGATGAGAAAGTGACTAAGACAGTATGTTAAACCATAAACGAGGTCATTCGGGGTGTTTCCTGGTCAGAGGTTCTGAGCCTACATAGCAAGATGCGTCATTCATTTAAATTGCATTCCCCAGAATAGGAAGCCTACAGGAGAACCAAGCCCAGGCCACACTGTGAAAGAACAGAGGTGACATTTCAAATCAGTGGGGACAAATGGAGCATTTAGTAATAATATGGAGGCAATGGGGCTGCTCTCTGAAAAAAAAAATGTAGTCCAAACTGCATATTATAAGAACCAAATGCAGTCCACATAGATCAAATATTTAAATGTAAAAGAAAAGGAAGCCATAAAAATACTGAAAGAAAACAATAATTTTTTTCATTTCAAAGTGAGGAATATTTTCATACATATAAACACAACATACAAAACCAAAAAGGGAAAACTTCATGAAAATGACTACATTTTAAAAAATCAAGTTTGTAAGCACACATCAGTAATACCAACCCTCCAGAGACTGAGACAGGAGGATCGCCACAAGTTCAAGGCCAGCCTGAACTAGATAGCGAGATCCTGTGTCAAAACAAAAACAAACAAACAAACAAAAATCAGAAGCAAAATCAAGTTTGTCTGCGTGGCCAAATGTATCATAAGCAAACACAAAAGGCAAATGCCAAATTGGAAGAAAATACTATTTTAAACTGATATCTCAGACAAGGTGCAAATATCCTTAATATACAATATGTGGGGATTGTCTCATCAAGGCTCTTAAGCATTTGAAGAGATGGCCAATGTCATTCACTCAAAGAGAAATGCAGTTGAAATCTATATCAAGCTACCATTTTTAATCTTTCAAGCTGTGAAATTTTTCTCACATGCCTTATGCCAAAATGCCCTGGAAACAGGTATTCTTATGTATCCTAATGGTTTGTAAAATACTGTGACCAAAAAGGAGGAGAGTTTGGCAATATCTATCAAAACTGCAAACACACTTACGGGTCTGCTTGGGGGTTCAGCTGCTGTAAATTCACCTACAGATTTCCACACGCAGGTGTGAGCAGTGCGCACCCAGAAGGCTATTTGGGCAGCATCAGCATTGCTCATATTCACCGAAGACTAAACACAACCCAAATGTCTCACAGTCTGCAACTGGCTAAATAAACAGCAGTGCAGTGTGCTGCCCTTTGTGTAACAGAATCAAGTGCCCCAGCTGTGTGTGCTAAGAACCCCACAGGACCCAAGGAATCAGGCAGCGGAGGAGGTTGCTTCTCAGGAAGGAGTCAGGAGCCCTGAGGGACAGAGGCAGGAGGAGGAGAGAGACCCTTCTCCACACACTGGACTGCGTGCAAAGATTATTTATTAAAAATACATTTTAAAATTTAAAACCTAAAACTTGTATCCTCCTTTCTTCCCAGGGACAGCCAGATGCAGCAGGCTGGTGGCTGAGTACCCAGTCAGATACCAGCCACTTTGTCTCTGGCCAGATACGGTGCTTGCAGAGTCCAGAGTGGGGACAGTGGAGAAGGTCCTGCCCCGCCTCAGCTGTCCTTGCTGTGGCGCCACATCCATGTTCACTGGTAACACCGCCTCACATCTGGGGCCAGCTCTGAAGGCTTTGTCTCGCAGCATTCATAAGTACATGCCACCAATACAGCTTGTAGCTTCTCCAGATCCTCTTGAGGAGAGACAGAGAGAAGTTGGTGTGAAATTTTAAATAACCAAAGCCTCACAGTTGCTGGGCAGCCTCAGGAATTCAGAGGTGTTAATTGATAGTGAAGGTGTTTATGACCAGGGCCCTTTTCACAACTCCAGGTCACCTCATTTTACTTCTCCTCCGAGCAGGTTTAATATAAAATCTCACAATTTGCCCTTATTTCCCCCATCCCAATTAAAAATAACAGGTGCCGGGCCCTGGGGTAGGGCGAGCCCACTGTGGCCCCCATGGCTCTGCCAGAGACACAAGTGCACTGTGGCTTTGTGCCTGTCACAGTGTCACTGCACTCCAGCTTCTGGCCTGATCCTGCTTTTTGGATCAGCAAACAACTGTGGGTGACTGCCTTGTGCCAAGCCCCAAGTGGGCCAGCCTTGGCACTCCTGCTTTGGCTCCTCCATCAGGACCTGAGTGGAGAAAAGACTCGTTTCTGGCTTTGCAGAGAGGTTGGCCAAGCCACTTCCCGCTATCACTCTGAAGGAGGTGGCAGCTTGGCTCTCAGGCCTGGCCTGCTGCCTGGGGATATTACCAGTGAGTTCCCTTGTCTGGACACAGGCTGTAGGCTCCTGGGGCCTCTGCACTGGAGCTAGCAAGTCACTGTCTGCATGTCCCTCTTGGTGCTTCCTGAGGTCCTAACACAAAGGTGTCCAGGAGGTATGAGCAGAGGGCTGGTCCCTCCTGCTGAGACCTGACAGCCACACAGGCAGCCATAGTCCAGACTTTTTAAAAATGAGCTAACTAACAAGTACTGAGTGGGACACCCAGAGCAACTGCTGCTTGTACATTTGTGTATGCTGGTTTTTGCGTGTGCATTAGCATACACGAGTGTGCATAAGTGTGGGTGAGTGTGTGCACACGTGTACATTCGGTACCCATGAACACTAGGCAAACAAAAGTGCCCCCTACAGATGGCCACATCCTCTCCAGGACTGCCTGGAACTCTGTTCTGGAATTAGTCCACTTCTCTGACGTTTGGGACAAGGAAAAGAGGAAAGGGGGTCATTTGCTTTGTGCCCTCTTCTTTGGCTCAGAAGGAAGGGATTCTGTTGAGCAAGGCTAAGCAGGAAGAGTAGCTTGCAGTATTTCTGGTTAAGCACAGATGTGGGAGGGCTTTCTGAAAGGAAGAAGAGAGAGAGAGAGAGAGAATGTGCACTGGGGTTAAGGGAAACCGGAGGAAGCCCTCAGTAATGTATGGAAAGTAAAAACACAGAAAGCTAACCTCAAACAATTGTTTCTTTCCTGGAGGCTAAAATTCACGGGCAAGTAGCCAATAGCCACATTAGGATACGAAATATAATATGTTTATAATAAGTTTGCAAACTGCCCCTCATTGGCACCGTGCATGTGCAGGGCACCGCAGCCCAGGAAGACGCTGCCCCTGGCCTGCTGTCTAGGGCAAGCTCACCAGAGCTAGCAGGTCACCATGTGTACAGCCCAATCATCCTGTTCACCTTTCTCAATCACCCACTTCCCTCTGGTCCAGATAAACAGGTTCCCAGAGAAGACAGCTGGAGTGACCGAGAGCCAAGGGAAGCTGCCTCTCCCTCCCTTGTTGGAGGCACTGCCACTACTGTAGCAAAAACTCAAAATGAGCTCTGCAGGTTGGGAGCACCCACAAGTCACTCAGTCCTGTTTCGCATGAAGCCAGCCAGGCCCCTGAAAATACCCTTCTGCAGGTTCTGAGTCCTGTGAGCCATGCCACTCCTGGGTAAGGTAGCAGACTGGCCCACTATGGGCTGTCCCCGCTCCAAAAGACATTGTTGTCTTCCACTGGGGTGAACTTTCTATGTCATAGTGCCTCCCACTTTCCAGAACAATGACGAATAAAAATAGTATCCAGCACTTATTTGGCATTTACTGTGAACCTGGTATTGTCTCATTGTACCCACTCACAACCCAAGGGAGAGACCATTATTAATTATTTTACAGATGTGGAAATGGAAGTATAGAAGGTTCTGACAACTTGCCCAAACTCCCAGCATTCATTGTGGTATCTGGTTTTAAATGCAGGGTTTTCCAGTTCTAGAATCCAAGCACCTGCCTTCGTACCCCAGTTCTTCCCTTCTCATGGAGGTCTGTCCTTCTCAGCTGAACCACCCAGAACTTGTGCCAGTCCATTCGCATCCCTTTTCTCTCCTACAGAACAGCTTTATTCTGGAATCCTTCTTCTGACCTCTGAAAACACTGATCCACAAAGGATATTCTTCTCTTCTATTCAGAATTGAGCAAACAATAAATATGGTGGCTAAAAAAAAGAGAATCAAGATCGGACACATCTAACTTAGCATTCTGCATGCATCTCTCACCAATCTTGGACAAATTACTCAACTCTTCCAAGTCTCGAGTGCCCCTCTGTTCAAATAGGAACTAAAGGTTGTGTAAGAACTAAATAGGATAAAACCTAAGAGCTTCCAGGCCATGTGTGCAGGTGACAGACAGCTCTGCTGAGCATGTGGTGACAGAAGTGATAAGTCTCAGAGGACATATGGGTGGATGTCCCACCACCAAGCTTTCATTCCTTTCCTAACTTCTGACTGTGAGACTTCCCAACATCAGGTGAGGACTTGCTCAAAGACTTACAAACCACAAGCCCCAGGAAACCATCTTCTGGATGTAGCTCTTTAACTCCACTGCCATTTCCTGTGGGGAAGCACCTAAAAAGGGGAGCAGGCTGGCAGGGGCTAGGAAAGTGCAGGGGTTAACAGGGCTGATGGAGCTTGGTGTTGGGCCTGGCCACCGAGAACTCTCCACGCAGTCTTGCCTGTTGCTTTAGGTCTTCCCTTCCTTCTGTAGGTGTCTTGGAAGTCACCTCTGTAGCACATTTGTTAGCTTCTGGCCAGGTACTTTTAAGGACCATCACCTATGCTTGCAGGGAACAGTTGCTGTCCCTTGAAATGACTATTAATGGCCCTTCAAACTTCTTTAGTTTCAGATAAGGCCCTCCAGAGAAGCTTAGAAAGAACCTGTGAAAAGGAACAAAGTCATTCTGACCTACCCCTTTTAGGTAGCCTGGAGTAATCTTTGCTCTTTATAATACTACATTCTCCACCCAAAGATGTCTGGGCCACCATTTTTGAACATTCCATATATGAAAAAACTGCCTTTGAATTGCATGTGCTCAGGAATGTGCCATCTCTACATGTGATGATGTAAAGTCTTCCCTGTAGACTATGTACAAATTTTCCCAACAAATGCCCTGTGCTTTCTCTGTCTAGGAGAATTATCCCCTGTGCTCTTCTTACTTATTGTATGTAATACAACTTTCTTTACTCTTTTACTCCTGCTTGTGCTTGTTGGCATTATGTTCAGTTGCATATTGATTCCCAGAAGTGAAGCAGCTTTAAAGACTGAAACTTAAGCCAAGAGTAGTGGCACATACCTATAATCCTACCACTCTGAGAGACTGAGGCAGGAGGAGTGCAGATTCATGTTTAGCCTGGGCAGCTTAGCAAGACCTTGCCTCAAAATAAACAAAAAAAAGGGCCGGGGATGTAGCTCAATGCAAGTGCCCTGAGTTCGATCCCCAGAACTTTAGTTGTGCTGCAGGGGCTGCCTCCACATCCTGGATAGATTCAAAATGTGAAAGAGGACTTCCAGAACTGTTCAGAATGTGGTGACAATGTTGAAATGAGTGTGTTTGAAGCAAGGGGGGGTGTTTTGAGGGGGGTTATTAGCAATGTGTCTTTTACTGTATTTGAAAAATTTAAACATTCACTGTATATTTTGATCACCCCCTTTACCTTGAAATGTATCCAAAAAGTGAGACAAGGACTTTCACATCCAAAAAGTTGGAGTATATATACTTGTCCCACTCCTCCTGGTAAGTACCGCTAAAAAGTCTATTACATAGAAAAAAACACAAGAAGACTTGAAGGAGAGAAGACAAGCTGACATACTTTCCTGGCTCACTCCCCCTCTTCTTCTTCTTTCTCCTCCCCCTTCTTCCCTTTCATCCACCCCCCCCCCTTCCCTTCCTCTTCTTCCTTCTCCTCTTTCTTCTTCTCTCGTACTGGGATTGAACCCAGGGCCTTCACCCTGAGCTACATCCCCAACCACTTTTATTCTTCATTTTGAAACAAGGTCTGGCCAAGTTGCCCAGGCTGGCCTTAAACTTGTAATCCTCCTGCCTCAGCCTCCCAAAATACTGGGATTAGAGGTGTCAACACCATGTCTTGCCCCCTGGGTTCTTTTTGTCTCCTATATCCCAGGCATGAGCTGAAGAAGCTGGGAAATCAGAAATTCCAAATGGGAGCAGACTAAAAGATCCCCAACAAAAGCCTGCTTTCTCTGGCCAAAGAATCCAGAAAGGAGGAGCCTAGTAAGAAAGAAAAGTTTTAGGCAATAACTGTTCCAGCCAGCCAAACACCACAGAAAATAATGCAGCACAGCCCATCAGCAGAGGCCAGGCACTCAGCCTATACTTCCTGACTCTCCAGGCTATGAACAGGCACCCCAACCACTCCACCAGTCCCAGCCCTCACCAGGATGCTGTTCCACAGTACCAAGCAGAGACATGCCAGGTGGTAGCAGGCTCCTCCATGGGTCAACTTCCACCCACACCAAGCAGTAGCCCTTCCTCAGGGTTGCCAGACACTGCGTGGGGATCCTAGCCTTCCACTTCTCCCTGAAAAGAATGAGGCAGGACCCCCTCCCCAATCCCACCACTGGAACAGTGTTAGAAGAAACCAATTAAAAAGAAGATTCAAATAAGATCCAGAGTCTCTTAACATTCTACTTTAAATGTCAAAATTTCAAAAGAAGGGCCCAGAGATTTAGCTCAGTGGTTCTGGGGCCTGCCTTGCAAGCACAAGGTCCTGAGTTCAATCCCCGGTACTAAAAAAAAAATTCAAAAGAAAATCGCTCATCATACCAGAAACCACGAAGATCTCAAACTGAATGAAAAAGACAGTAAATTCTAACAACCAAACGACAGAGATATTGACATTATCTGGCAAGTGTTTTCAAGTAACCATCATAAAAATGTTTCAAAGAGCATCGGCAAGACCCTGTTTTAAAGTGAAAAATAAAAAGAACTGGGAGTGTAGCTCAGTGCAAAGGCCCTGGGTTCAATCCCTAGTGCCTTGCCCCAAGAAAGAGCAATGACAACACTCTTGAAACAAATGAGAAAATAGGAAAGAAAGAGAAAGTAGAAATCTTCCACTGGAAAATACAGTGACCAAAATTAAAAGCATGAACCCTCAGTGCAGATGCTCAGTGCCAGATGAGAGGGAAAACAGGGAGGAATCTGTGAAGTGGACAACAGGACAATAGAAAATAGCCAGTCTGAAGAGCAGAGAGAAGAAGACAGACTGAAAACAAGAACAACAGCAGTGACAAAAAATAAATAAATAAAATAAAAGCCTCAATGACTTGCGGGGTTATAACAAAAAAAAAAAACCTATTTCTGCAGCATTAAGATTCTAAAAGGAGAGGAAAAGCAGACAGAAATGAAAAATATTCAAAGAATACTGTCTCCTTATAGATTTAAGAAGCAGATAAAACCCTAAACATAATATCAAGAAATCCACAGAAATATACATCATAGCCCAACTTCTAAAGACAACAAAAATCTTGAATGCAGAAAGAAATGACAACTTATGATTAGGCAGGGGGGGAAAGAAAAACCACAAAAAAATTTCATTATAATCCATGGAAGTTAGAAGATGTTCACATGCTGAAAGAAAAGAACTGCCAACCCAGAATTCAAGATCCATCTGGAAGATCTTTTCTCATGAAAATATCCTTCAGGAATGGAAGAGAAATCAAGACTTTGCAGAAG
This sequence comes from Heterocephalus glaber, assembly GCF_000247695.1. Next base: position 922,578 of record NW_004624749.1, on the reverse strand, counting down.
AAGGAAAATTAAGACTATTTGTCAGCAGCAGACACTCTGCAAAGGAGCTGCTAAAAGAATTTTCTAAACCAAAAGGAAAAAATAAAAAGAGATTAGAACATTAGTAAGGAACAAAGAACACAATAAACAAAAATATTGGTAAGTATAATAGACATTTTTTCTTCCATCGAGTTTTTCAAATTTTGTTGACAGTTGAAGCAAAAATTATAACAAGTGTCTCTTGTGATCATAAATAAATGCAGAGGAAATATTTGAGCAATTATATTATAAACAGGGAGGATAATGAATATAAAGAGAGGTAAATGTTCTACATTTCACTCAAATTTGTAAAGTGATGGCATCAATAAGCTAATCAATAGATGTGATAAAATTTTTGATAAATTTTGATACATTTTGATAAAATCTAACAGACATTCCTGAAGTAAAGTCTCAGTAAACTAAGAATAGATAGGTGCCAGGGATTTAGCTCAGTGGTGCCGTGCCTGGCTCACAAGCATAAGGTCCTCAGTTTGATCCCCGGTACCAAATAAAACCCCCTAAGAGTAGATGGGAACTTATGTGATGAAAGATGGATAAGATGTATACATTGAACATTAAAACGTAACCAAGAGAAATTTTTAAAAACTTGAATTTTTTTGAATATTTTTTCAGAGAGAGAGAGAGAAATGTACTATGTTCATGGATCACAAAACTCAATATTTTTAACACATAAATTTTCACCAAATTATTCTTATATTGATTTTGTTTTATTTTTTAGACAGGAATCTTGATATGTTGCCCAGGCTGACTTTGAACTCCTGGGATCAAGTAATCCTTTTGCCTCAAGCTTCCTATTATCTGAGCCTATAAGTTTGCCCTACTGTACCTGGCTCAGTCTTAAACTAATTTGAGGTGTAAATTCTCACCAAATCAACCTATGAATTCAAAATGATTCTCACTAAAATCTCAGCAGAATTTTTGTTTTGTTTTGTTGCAGAAATTGACAAGCTGATTCTGAAACCCACATGGAAATGGCAAGGACTTACAGTAGTCAAAACAGTCTTACAAAAGAACAAAGTTGGAGGACTAACATTGCTTGATTTTTGAGACAATATAAAGTTATAATTATCAGGCTACTGGAGGCTTCTGCTACTGGCGCAGCTTATGTCACACATAAAAAAACCCAACAATTCCTTTTTTGTCCATATGGGGCTCCTGAAGTCAAAAGGTACGACCACATACCCTCTCCTTGAATACAGCCTGGCCAAGGTGATTTGCTTTCCTTGCATAGTATAGGATAACTGACTTCACAGGATGCCTAGTGGGAATACAAAAAGTTTTGCAGCTTTGGCCTGGGTCTCTTGGGAACATCTGCTCTACCAAAACCCTCTCCAGAGTAATTTGCCACTAAGAAGTCCAACTTCCTGAGAACCTTTCTGTGTGAGGGAGTCCCAGTGAGTTAATCCAGATAGGCTACAGAAAGAGTTAGATGTCCAGTCCTCTCCCAGATGTTACAGCCAAGCCAGCTGAGGTGCTAGATATGAAAATAAAGACATTTGAGTCTTCACCCTGGCTGCATTTCCAAATGTTCCAGCCATCATCCAACTCTAAATGCATGAGAGATCCCAAGTAAGAATTTCCCAGGTGAGCCTCACCAACCCCTAACAATGTGAAAAATGGTAATAAATTGTGGTCTCGAGTAGCACACAAAATCAGGATGGGGGAAAGATAACGCCAAGGGAACTTCAGAACCCAAAGTCCAAATATAGATGGACTTTTGGCCAAAGGTGACAAGCAATACAGTAGAGAAATGAGTCATTTAGCAAATGTTGAGTAAGGAATTGAGTATATACACATGCAAGAAAAAAGCAAACTTTGATCCACACCTCACACCATATGCAAAAACTAACCCCAAATGGATCTTCATAGAATGAAATACCTACAACCTCCATGAGAAAATAGGAGAATGTCATTGTGATCTTGCGTTTGGCAAAGATTTTTTTACACCAAGCCTAATCAAAAACAGAAAACATTGCTAAGCTGGACTTCTTCGAAATTAAAAACAAAAGACATTGGATTTTTGGGTTGTTTTTTTTTTTACAGATTGGGAGAATGTACTTACAAACCATGTATCTAATAAGAGACTTGTATTCAGAACATATAAAGAACTCTTCAAATTCAATAATAACAAATCAAAAAACCCAATTAAAAATGGGCAACATTTTTAAACTTTTGTATTTTATTGTGGAACTGTGGGATTTGGTTTTATTTTCTGTTGTCCTTTATATCAGATATCCTCAATGGAAGAGGATACACAAATATAAAAGCCTTAAACATTACTTTCACTGGAAACGAATTTTCTACGTTAGCTATGAGTGGATGGGATAGAAGTTGATGCAGGATTACAAAGGCGTACAAGGCTGCTGTGTGGCTCAGGCATGGGATAAACAGGGCTCTGAACTGCCCCAGCTGGGCCTGGACAAAGTACCTAAACAGACATTCCACAGGGAAGGTACGTGAATGACAAGCAAGGGTATAAAAAGGTATGGATTGTCCTTAGTCAGTGGGGGAACCACATTAAAGTCACATTGCGATATCTCTCAGCACTGGTTTTAGAAACTTCACATGCAGGTTTTAGAAATAATGGGGCTGTTGTTAACCAACTTTTGAAACTCCACCACACGAATCACTGACTTAATTTCTTCCCTGCTCAGCCTTCCAGCTTTTGGGGTTCCTACAGAGCCACTCCAGCCAGTTCAGAAACTATCTTTCTGGTGCTTTCTTGGAGGCCCCAGACCCCTATATGCTCTGTACTGCCTACCCTTGTTTGCATTTGCCCCAAGGAAGTAACTAAAGGAGCCAGGCACCCCGACTATCAGTCCACTCTGAGGGGTTTCAGGGGACTGCACACAGCTCAGGGGTGCGCTTCACTCCTGATTGAGAGCGTCTCTGTCTCGGCTTACAGGCAGAAGCAGCAACTAGGCTGAAGCCAGGAAGATTCTGGTGAAGTCCATAAAGGCAAAGCCCCGAGCCAGGAACCCTGTGGTTTTGACTTTGGAAGCATGGAAACTGTCTTTGGAAAGTCTCCCGTAGGGCCTGGGATGGAGGAGACGCTCTAGGAAGTCCTGTCCTCTGCCCCTGAAGCGCAATTCGCCCATGTCCAGGCTGTGAGACCAGGGCACGCGGGGCTGTGCGCTCCTTTTCAGGCGAACTGGACACCAAATTTCCTCTTCGGTGTTTTTGCTGTGCAGTTCCACCCTGCACCTGCCTCCTGCTCTATACCCACGCTCCGCGGCTGGGGAGGGGGTGGGAGAGGGAGGAAGGGAAGCAGCCTCGGGTTAGGATGGAGTAGGCGCCTGGTGGGATTGCAGACCAGGTGCGAGCAGCCTCGCCTGCCCGGGGCCATTGAGGTCCAGCTGCTGTGAGCGCAAGTGCCACCCCCAACCCTGACGAAGCCAGGCTGCTCGCCCAGCTCTGCTTTGAAAACGAAAAGGCTGCCTTCTACCTTTCCTAAAACAATCCGGGCACCTTCCCTAAAATAGCCGGGGAGCTGATAGAGGGGGCGCTTCAGTCACTCTTGAAATGACCCTCGAGCTCTCTCGAGCCAAAATCAATCAACACAGGAAGCACGCGCCGATTTTTTTCCCCTTTAAACCGATAACTGGTTTATAAACGGAGCTGTCACTCTAACAGCCCCTGAGCCCGGCGTCCGCAGAGCCGGGGTTTTCAGCGATTCCAGCGCTTGGCTTTGCGGTTACGATGCAGCCCGGCGTGGGCTCACCGGACTCCGTGAACGCAGACCCAAAAGCTCCGAGGCTCACGCACGGAAGACGCTCTACTCCCTCCTCACATTCACTCCTTTTTTTTTTTTTTTTTAACCCTCGAAGGATTCAGATGCCGTTTATGGGAAAAAGGATATATCAAAGATTATATTATAAATGCAGCAATTTTCTAATCAAAATACACATCAGATTATTTTTACCCGGTGGCAAATTAGTGGCAGAATATACTTAGACTTTTTTTTTTTTTTTTTTTGCAGGGATCCATGATTGGGGTATGGATTAAAATGTAGCCAAAGAGCGTGCATATTTATTTCTGGGAAAAGTCTCCCTAATCATTTCCTTCCTGGTGAGGGCAGGTGGCTTTGTCTCCAGCAGTGTCCCCTGCGCTGCTGCAGGAGCTTAGGTGTCTTCTCTGTCTGGGCCTTGACCCCTGCTCTGTACCCTGAGTGCAGCACAGGTCCTCAACACAGGAGACAGACCCTCAAACATGTGGCCTGGGCACTCCACACTCTCCAGGGAGCAGAGGGACAAGAATGCTTGTCTTACCAGCTTGGTAGTCTCCTTGGAAAGATCTGGTTCATTAAGGATGGGAAGGAGGTGGAGACTGCACACTCCCGAGGTCCTCTCCTCTTCCTGCTCCCCACTTTGCTTGTCTGTGAAATAAAGAAAAGGGTGAAACTTTATCAGTAACGGCTCAGTTATTTTATTTTTTAGAAGTTTGAGGACCCATTATAAAATATTAACACTTGTTTCTGGAATGTGACTACTTCAGTATTTGTTATAGTATTCTCTGCAATTTCTGTCCATCCTCTGAGCACTTCTGTATCTTTCCAATTTCCTACAAAGAAAGAGAAAAAGGAAAGGGTTGTGTGAAATCTGGTCCTCCTTGCTTGACTTTGGCTCTGTGCACAGGGAAATGCTCAGGAAACCCAATTTCTGTAGGAATGAGAGGGGTTAGTGTTATTCATCCCCTTTCTATCCCCTGTGTTTCTCTGGAAATTCACAAAAACCCAGCAGGAAACTTCACACCTCCCCACCTCCCCCTTTGTCTGAGGCTGCTAGCTTTGCTGATGGAATAGGAGTTCAGCTAGCAGCAAGCAAGTCCAGCTGATGTCATCATAAGGGTTTGATTCTATCTCATCCCCTGTCCCAAGAGAAACATCCACCTGTAGGAAGAGAACCTACTCTCTGTGGCTATTGAATATTTGCCTTATATAATGAAATCCCAAATCTTCTTGGCCTTAACCAAAACACACTGAGTAAACCCACATCGACATTTCCACTCTTCTTAACTTGAAAACAGCCAAACTAAATTAAGTAACAACAACAACAAAAAGTTGTTTCCCACACGGTTTGCCCAGCTCTTACTGCTAGTTTTCAGCCTGAACCAATTTTCATGCTTGAGTTATTAACTTATGAAAATAGGCACAAAAGGGGGAAAATGTGAACAAATCCTCTGCTACATTATTAGTCATTGCTACAGCTGAATGCGTTCCGGCACAAGGCGTGTTATTCTGCCTGCCAGTATCTTCATTTTGAACAAAATGTAGCTCGCTAATGGGTTCTGCCTCATATACTTTTCTGTAATCATTACGTTGCCATTCTTTGTAATTTATCCTGTTTTTCATGAGGAGCATGTGCATTAGGCATAAACACACACACACACACACACACACACACATGCATACTTGGGCACAGGCCGAGTATATCTTTTAAGTCCCCTTTCACTTGTGGCTGAAAAGAAAGGTCACAAAGCTGCCAGTCATGTGTGGGAAGCTCCACTGGATTGATAATGCTGTTTGGGACTCATCGTGGTGGGTGAATGGGAACAGATAACGAAAACCTAGTGAAATGCAGACAGCCAATCAAGGGAACCCAGAGGTAGTCTGGCGAAAATGGAGTCCATCTGGGTGAGTTTTCCCCATCCTACCTTGGTCTTTTTATTTAGGAAGCATGGTGCAGGACCAAAATCTTCCCAGACCAATCAGAGAGGCCTGGCTTACTTGCTGAGTGAGTTCAGGTTTCCCAATAAGCTCCCAGATTCTGGGCAGTAGCCCCCCTTTTCAGCAGTTTCTGTCTGGGGCTCAGAAGTGCTGCCCCAAAACCAGTATAAGCCAAGTGAATAAAACGATTGAGTTTTGAGCCTCACTGATTTTTTGCTTCTGTGAACTCCAGAATTGGTTGTAGAAATCAAAGCCCATGAATATTTACTAAATATACAATAAAATGAGCAGACAAGGAAATAGGCAGAAGAGATAGGGAAGAGATAGAAAAAGCTTGAAGACAATCAAGATTTTCATGAACCAGGTATAAATCATCAGAATGGGCTCCTAAACTGATCCTTATTCTACATGGGTCCAGGGAAGCAGCCAACAGGTGCTGGGGGACCAGGGCACCCCACAGTTTCAGCCAGTGAGAGAAGCCCTTGGTGTCTTCCTCCAGAATACATTAACTTCATTCTCCATCAGATTCGTGCCTGGCTAGGAGGCAACGGTTGCACACCAAATGTATTCTTTTATCCTGTCTGAAGTATTAATGAATGCTCTGATTTGTTCTGTCCTCCTCATTACAACAAATGTGGTTCCTTTCTGTCCTAGGAAGCTGATTTCACCCCTAAGCCAGCTTCCTGCTCAGCTGAGTCCAAACACTTCCAAGGGGTCCTCTCTCCTGACAGGGGGCCATAGTGATTGCTGTGATCGCCATGCCAAAGACCCCAGCACCAGGTTCTGACCCTGCCTCTAGGCCATCACTACAGGGCCCCAACTAACAGGAAAGCCAGAAGTGCCTGCAGTAATTCTCAACCATGATGTCCTATTAGACATTGAGAAACACACTCATGTTATATTCCCCTGATACCTGTGGCCTTTGGAGGCCACCACTCTGGACAGAACATAGGAAGAAAGAGCCCCAGAAGATCCGGAATCTCTGGAGATTTTACATCCCAACCTTGCCCTCATTCTCCTTTTACAGGTGACCAGCTGAAGCAAAGTGACTAACCCACAGCCTCACTGTAGGTAGTGGCAAACTGCAAGTGGACAGAACATTGCTTCGCCCAGCCGGCCTTGTACCCTGAGGCCCATTAGCCATAGCACCCCAACTTACCTTTCCCTGATCCTGGTGCCAGCACAAAGCCAGCAGGATAGATTCCTGCAGACTGGAGGTTACCTGAGCCATGTGGCTCACCTAGATGCCATTGTGTGGGACAGGACCCTCTCCTCCTCCATTCTGGCCATGGGAAATGAATGGTAACCTGTGGGATGGGACCCTCTGCACCTGAAGCATGATGACCAGTACGGACACAGTCACAGAGCAGTCCTTGCTCTGCTGTCCCACTTCTTACCTGACATCCAGGGTATAACAGCAAAATGAACTACCCTGGGAGAAAATGGGCAAAGACCTGAAATTCAGACCTGAGCAAACACAGCCCCTTACCTCACTGCATCACAGTTACAGGCCCCACATCTTGTTACATGAGCACATCTCCCCGAGCCCCCTCACTCATCCCTGAAGGGTAACACGATCAGTTCCCTCCCTTAGTTTTTCTTGTTAACCATTCTAAGTGTACAGTTCAGTAGTGTTGAGCATATTCACAGTGCTGTGTTAACCAACTTCCAGAACTATTTTCTGCATGGACAACTGAAACTTTGCCCATTAAGCAGTGACTCTCCTATCTCCTCCTGGCAACCACTGCCCTGCTGTCTGCCTATGAATGTAACTGCCCCGAGTAGCTCCAGTAAGTGGGGTCACACAGCATTTGTCTTTTTGTGACCAGCTTATTTCACTTAGCACAATGTCTTCCAGGTTCATCCAGGCTGGAACATGCTTCCGAGTTCCACCTCTTTAAGGTTGAGTAGTGTTCCATTATTAGTATGCACCACATTTTGTCTATCCATTCATCTTTCCATGAACACTTGGGATCCTTCCACCTTTTAGTGACTGTGAACAGTGATGCTATGAGCACAGCCTGCAAGATCCTGCTTTCAGTTCTTTTGGATTCACACTCAGAAGTGGGCTTGGTGCATCACATGATAATTCTATTTTCAACTTTTTGAGGAACTGCCATCCTGTTTCCTACAGTGACTATGCCATTCTATTTTACATTTCCATGGACAGTGCACAAGTGTTCTCCACATCCTCTGTAATACTTACTATTTTCTGTTTTTTGATATCAGCCAATCCAAAGGGTGGGAAGTAATATCTCTTTGTGGTTTTTATTTGCATTTCCTGAGTTACTGGTGACACTGAGAAGCTTTGGCCACTTGTACGTCCTCTTTGAAGGAATGTCTATTCAGGTCTTTTACCCATTTTCTAACAAGGTGATTGGCTTTGTTGTTGACTTGGGAGTTCTTTGTCTCCTCCCCTCTGCTTTTTTTGGTCAGCTTAAAGAGCTAAAGTGTCAAAGAAATAGGCCAAGTGTGTTAGTACACAACTGTGATCCCAGTACTACAGGAGGATGAGGCAGGAGAATTGTGAATTTGAGCCCAGCCTGGGCAACTTAGTGAGACTCTGTCTCAAAATGAAAACTTAAAATGGTCTAAGGATGTAGCTCAGTGTGGAGACTCTGAGTTAAGTCTACAGTACTTCCCCTCCCCCCAAAAAAGAGCTAGATAGACAGCTGCTCAAGCCTTGGGTTGGGGCTATTTCTGCAGCAGTAGGGAAAGGCCAGCCCTGGTGCACGGGGGAGGCACACACTGGGTTCACAGCCCACTGGCCAAATGCTGTTTCAAAGCCAGAGGCAAACACTGGTTCCAGTGATAGCAGGGCATGTAATAGCCACTTTAATGATGGCTCCACTTTCTTGTTCTTTCCCCTCTCCAAGGAAGGGGAGAAAGCAAAAACTGTGGATGGAAAAATACATTTAAATGCATCAGGGCCGGAGGACGGTGTGCACATCTGTTCTTAACAGTTTTCAGCTGAAACTACTGAAAATATACCTCAATCTGTTTATGTGGAACTGGTTAAATATGATAAGATTACAACTTGGAGGGTCACTATGGATTTAGCTGTGGAAAAAAAAGCCCATCTACACATGGTCTCTGCACATACTTCTCACATTTTCCCGCAGATGTGTTGAGGGAGTTGGATTTGCTGTGAATTTAAAAGATCTGGATTGTTGCAGATTCGTTATAAACAAATTCAAGATGTCCCTGAAGCTTTTCTGTAATGCATCGTTCGTGTCTCACCTCTGATCTGGGCCAGACCTTGGTCACCAGACAGGAGCCCAAAGCCACTGGCTTCTGAGCAGTTCTGTCCCTCTCCCAGCGGCTATCAAAAAGAGAAACTGTGCTGGCTGCTCATATTATTGTCATCCCAGAGGTTTTTGGAGATGTGGAAGGACACCAGTGTCCCCTGAGGACATACAGATGTGAGCTGAGGCCTCTTTATGCAGGCACTGTGCTCCTTCAGGAGTTCTTACTTTCTGCATGCAGCCACCCCAGGAGGCCACACCATCAACCTCATTATACTGAGGCTGGGCTCCAGGATGGCTTGCTCAGGACCACTCTGACACCGAGGTGCTGCAAAGGAAAAGATTCCTCCCATCCAGATATCCCATGGGGTAAGGCCATGATTCAGATACCCACAGGGCGCAGCAGGAATGAAGGACTAACAGTCGACCCTGGGCAGCTTGATACTGGCTTCAGCAGATGGAGACTGGGGGAAACACAGGTCTTCTGATCTTTATAAACAGAGACAGAAATCATTAGATTTTTTCCATGAAAGCTCAGGTATATTGACCAAATAAAAAGCACAGACTACTGTGGTTTGTGATTTCCCACTGGGCCCTTCAGTGTCCTGGCAGGTGGAAGACGCTGCATTAGCTTTCCCCCTTCCAGGTGGGGGCTGACCATCAGGATTCTCCCCCATCCTCACGGAGGAGGCCTCTGTCCCAGCGACATGTGCCATGCTCAGTCCCAGTCCTGTCTGCCTTCTAAACTGTCCTGGGTCCCATGCCTTCTGTCAGGCACGCTGTGAAAGGTGCTCTCTTCTATAAACATTTATGTAATAATTTACTCCTAAAGGGTGACATCAGTCTATAAATGCGCCACAGGATACAGAATAGTAGAAATGCAGCCTCAGAAATGATCAGCCTGAAATTGACATCTGACAATACCCCCCCCCCGCCCCCCGCCACACACACAAACATACACATTATACCCCCAGGGCCAGGCTGTGACTGGTATTTGATTCCTGAAGGGCTCCATGCTGTGAAAATTCACCTATTTTTTTCACTGAAAATCATTTTTTTTAATAAGCAGCCCACTGGAAAACAATTGTGAATGGCAGTTTCATTACGTTTGGATTTTTAGAACAAAGACCTGTTCAATGATAATGAATTTTAATTTAAAAATGTTAGCACATTAAACTGATGACAAGGAAGACGTGGCTCTGGGATCTTTAAAAAAATCGAGAAGGCAGAATACAGTTGACAGGCTGTCTCCATGATCTGTTCAGTGTCACCTGACATTTGTCTTCCTTGGTTTTCATTTGAAATTTTCAGTTTTGAACTAGTGGGGGCCCAGCCCAAGCTGGACAGGTCTCCAGTGGGAAGGTCTGTGAAAGTGAAGGGTGTGTATGAGGAAAGGGGATCCTGCTTTCACTCTGGGGACCTCAAATACCATCTTGGCAAAGGATCAGTGGTGTCTTAAGCTCTCTCTGAAATTCCCATCCCCGTGGCGGGGTGCTCCCATCCCAGGCTCCCCTAGAAAAGCTCTTGAAAGGGCATTTTTCTAAGGAAGAAACTTGATGCAGCTTCCAGGTGATTCATTTGAACAGGACAAGGTCATTTTAGGCCTGATAAGTGGAAGCAAACTATTTGGAGACAGCAGATTAAATGGTGCATGGGCAGGCACTGCAGTAGAGGTTCAACTCAGCCCCAGTTTCATTTATTATAATAGAATTTTCTTTTGAGATGATGGAGTAATAGAATAGGAAAATCCAAGTGCAGAAAGTATGTCATTCCATAGTTTCAAGACAGGCCTGCTAAGCAGGTTCATGTGACCTGTCCCCTCTCTGGGCTTGTCCTGATGTCCTTGAAAGAGCAGCAAGTTGGCCCAACTGCAGTCTCTGAGCTCTGGCCAGGGCCCATGGTGGAAGACTCACATCCACTGGCACTGGACAAAAATGAAGTAGCAGGCCTATGTCCTGGGAGCCTAGGTCTTGGAATACCACGTCCTGGGAGTCATAATGGGCAGTCTCACACTTGGGCAAGGGAGGAACTCAAGGGTTCTGGGGGAGGCTGGTCACACATCCCAGATGATTTGGGTCTTGGGGGTCATGGTATCAGCCCCACAGGGCCAAAACTGGAACAACTACTAACTCCCTGAGACAGATGCAGCTGACCACAGCAGTAAATCCAAGGCCCTAAAGCTAGACCCAGCCAGGGTGGAGTCAGTGAACCATAACTGGACATCAGAGAGACACTTCCTGGGCACTGAGTGAGGTTGAGCTCTGTTCTAGGTGTGACAGGAAGTCACACTGGGGTTCCAATAGGAGAACGGAAGCTAATGCTGGCTGCTCTCCAGAGCAGAGGTCTGAGAAGTAAATTTGAGCTGCAGCCTGCATGGAAGGCATGGGCTAGGAGAAAACAACATGATGCATTTCCCAGGTAGAACCACCAAGGCATGTGAAGAGTCATTCCTTCCAGTCAGAGCTAGCCTGGCCCACAGCAGGTCCAGGAAGTGAGGGCTGCCTGTGAGCCCATGGTCTCCTTTTATCCCCAGGAGCACAGGAAACTGGCCTCTGACTTTGTCCTCCACGCCACCCAGATCCCCAAATGGACTGGAAAGTGGGGCAAGGGTGAGACTGGTGACAGGCAGGTTGGTGTTACCCTTTCTGAGAAACCATGTGCAACTCTGCAGCAGGACAGTTGTGCAATGAACTTCCAGGATCTTATAAGCATTTCAATGGTTACAAAAAGAAAGTTAACACGGTGCTGACATGGTCAGGCAGATCTCCACCCACAGTGAGGAGCCCACTGTGTCTGTGGTGACAGTACCTAGTATAAGTGGTGAGCTTCACCAAGACCAGCGTCCCAGTGTGTCCACTCAGAAATCAGGGTCAGCTCTGGAGGTCAAGTGCGGCTTCTGAGTTGCCCTGGCTTCTGGGTGCCACTCTGGGTCCTCACAGCCCTGCCCCACCACCATTCACTAACAGGAGATGTGGGCCTCACCTGCAGCGGCTGAGAAGGAGCCCTGGAGAAGGGGTACTGGGCTGGGTGAGGACAGATGCCAGGGTCCATGGGGCAGTGTTCTCAGCACACTGCTTGGACAAGGACTCGTGACTGCTTTTCTCCAAGCTAGCGCATTTTCCATTCTAAATATAGCCCAAGATGACCCAAGACATCTTCCCCTCCCAAGGAACCCCATGCTTCTATATTCTTCAGCATTTCTGTGATTTCTGAAAGAAATGGGCAGTGAAACCCAGTGCTCTCCACTGCCATCCCCTGGTCCCCTGGACCCTGGATCCTAAAGCCCTACATTTAAACTTTCTTTCTGGCAGCTTTCCCAGAAGGGGTTGGGGAAGAGAGGAACCCTCTTTGTCAACCACCATGTAGCAGGTACCAAAATATTTGGTCTGCCTGCCTTCTCCAACCAGCAGAGGGGAGCACGGCTCCGCTTCCCCCAGGAAGCCTTCTCCATAGGCTGGGGCCAGCAACAGGGAACTACAACTACAGAGCCAGTTCACATCTCCCATGGCAGGAGCCAGGTCTGGCCCCCTTGTAATGGGACAGCAGATTCTTGTCTCTCTGGGGAAACGTCCAGCCATACCAGCTATTGTAGTACTTCTGGAGAGTACGGAACTTGCAAGCTTTTCAAATGGGGTTCCTACCGCAGCCTTGGGCACAGTAGTAGTGACTTCTTGGCTCTGAGGCCCTTGGCTGCTTGTTTGCAAGTGAGGGGATATTTTATGTTTGGAAGCAGGCCCTGATGATTGCTGCAGCGGCACTTCTAGGGAAGTTCACATTTTCAGAGACCTCTGCTAACTCCAATAGCCCAGTACTTCCCAGCAGGCAGGGCACTGGGGCCTTTGCGAAGTCGCCTGCTGCTTATCCCTAAAGGGTTAAGGGCTGAGGACAAGAGCACCATCCTGTTAAGTTCTACTTTGCAAACAGTAAGTAAGTAGGCAAGGAAAAAAAAGGAAGGTAGAGAAAACCCACATGGATACATGGGCCCCCTCCAGTCCTTTCCCCTCCCGAACGATTCTGCATACACAAACCGCAGAGCAGGCAAAGTTAAATTTGGCACACAGACTACAGCAAAGAAAGAAAACAGATCGAGTTACACAGAGTCCTATTCAGATGTGGGCCTAGCCTCCCCACATAATGCTTCACAGAGGAGAACAAGGCAGTGCTGTGCTGTGGAGAACGCACACCCGAGCTCGGCTTTCCTCCAGTCATCTGCTGGCCCAGCCCTGGGCAGCAGGTTAATTCCCTGCTCCACAGGTGGAGACAGATAAAACAAACTGAAATGGTGTCACAGGCCGCAGGAAGCCTTTCTCTCAGAACTTGAGCCACCTCCAGAAAGGAAACTTTTCTCTGGACAGTAATCTGTTTTCTTAGAGTGCAGAGAGAACTAGTGGCCAGGGTAAACAAGGCAACCGGTGATTTGGTGGGGCTTTTGGCAGGCTGAGCTACAAGCGAAGTTTGAAAAGCCCACTTCCTAAGCTCTGATCCCAACCAAGAGGGAGCTGTCAATCTGGCAGGGCAGAGGTGCTCTGGAAAACACCAGCAGAGAGAGCTCAGGCTGCAGGGGAGAAACCTGAGCCACAGGTGCAAGCTAGGGATCCTCCTTGTCCCTCAGGCCAGCTCACCTGGCCAGAACCCAAGCAGGGAGTGCAGGCTGGGCTCAGCAGAGGCAGTAGGCAGGCTGCCAGGGGGATCGACTGAGTTGTCACTGTACAGAGCTGGCCCCAGGAAGGCCATCAGATGGAGTTTCAACCAGAGGCCAGCAGGATGCTCCTAGGAAATGGGACGCAGTGAGCACTGACCAGTCAGTGTGGCAAGGAGCATCAAAAGTCATGTGACAATATCTCTGTCACTTCAGTGTCATTCCACTTGAGCTGCACCTGACCCTAGGTGGGCAGGCAGAGGGAAATCCTCATTCTTCAGCAAGGAGGTCCAGGCACAAGGCCACATCTTGCCTGGGTGTGTCCAGATGACGGCATGGAGAGCAGCACATTCATTGCCCAGTCCTCTGGACAGGTCCCCTCGGGGGCCAGACTATACAGGGCAGGCAATGGTTCTCATAAGGGGTGTGCATTAGTCCTGGGGGCCTTCTCACTTCTCATCAGCAGTCCTGCCAGGCCTGCCCTGGCAGTGGGTTAGCCTCCAGTGTTCTCAGCTCACACTGGGCTTTGCTATGACATGTGTGCTCTGTGTACATCTGCAGTGGATCACAGCCAGTCCAGGGATGCCTCACTGAGGGACCCAGTGCATTTCACCTTCTTCTCCTGCCTGTGACTGATCCACCCTTATGCTTGGCTCCCTGTGCAGAAAGGATGTTGCTATGGGTTGAATTGTGTCCCATACCAAAGCCATGATTCAATCCCTAATCCTAGTACCTGTCAGAAGAGGGATGTTGCTGTTTTAATGAGCTAAAATGAGATCCTTAGTGTGGGCCCTAGTCCAGTATGACCATAGTCCTCATACAAAAGGGAAACTGGAAACAGAGGCATGGGAAGATTCTGGTCTCCAGAATGGCGGGACAGTCCATTTCCACCTTGTGCACCCTTAAATTCACGGCACCATAGTTGGTCTCCCCTTAAAGCCAGCACTGAAGTACCTCTTGGCTCGGTGCAACTATGACCCTGTCCCGGGGTCCTGCTCCAGACCACTCCTTAGCAGAGAGAAGGAAAGGAAGACCTCTCTTCCTCCACACCCTAACCCTACTTTATTTACCACAGAAACTGTATTCTGCCTACTTCTCCTAAAATGTCCCAGAAACAAGACAAGCACTCATCTCCCTTTTTGGACATAGGTAGGCTCCCCTGGACATCATGATGTGGGGGGAACACCCTTTTCCCAGGCCCTCACTAACTTCCTCCTGATCCCAACTTGGGGTCAGGAGAAAACTGAAAATTCATCCATAGGATCCAAGTGGAAACAACAGTGGAGAGCTTATAGGGCTGTCTGTCCAGGTGGGCACAAGGCCATAGGAAGCATCAGTGAGAAGACACATGGGGGCCGGAGTCCCACTTTGCTGCCTATCCTGACCAGATGCCCAGTGCTAGATATGAAGCATCTCCCACTGGTGGGAGCCCTCCTGGCTCTTCCACACCAGTTTCCCTGTCCCTTTCCACAGGCCCTGGCCTCCCCATTCCTGTCTGAGAATTAGTGACACCACTATCCTCTTGGATTAGGAAAGTCCTCACAGAATGTGTCACCTCTTCCAGGACCCTGGCAGCCTTTCCTTATGATGGTACTTTGGACACAGCAGTGCCTTGAGCTAAAGTGTACAGTGCTCAATGAGCCCACATTATTAGACCTAGTTTTTGAATATTGCCCTTCTTTTGTTTCTCTACCCTTGAAATCTCTGTAGCTCTACAGTTACCTCCCCAATACCCTCCCTTTTAGCCTTACTATTCCCCTATAGTTCCCTATTATGTATATTCACCCTGAGTTATTTTCCCCTCACTAAGCATTACTTTGTGCATTAGGTTATATTCTTTTCAGAGAGAGAATTATTATTTTAATGCCCTCCCCATGAGTTTGGTGACCTCCATGTAGAAGTTAGACAGTAAATATTTCTTGAAGGTTGATTCAGGCTGAATTTCTTCTGTTTTGGTCCTCAAATGTTATGGCTTGTGTCTAGATGTCCCCTCAAAGCCTCATGCAGCCATGGGTGGGGATTTTTCAGAGGTGGATGGATCTAGAGTATGTGATACTGGGATTGATTAAGGGCATTAGGATTAAAGGTCTTAGTACTACTTGCTCTAAGTAGTCTGGATAAGATAAAGGGATAGAAAAAGCTGTGGTCATCCCTGTTGCTTTGCTACCTTCTGCTTGCCATGAACTGTTTCACCTCTGCCATGCCACCCTGCCTTGGAGCCAGCCAATTATGGACTGAATCCTCTACAAACTGTGATAAATAAACCTTTCCACCTCTAACTCTGGGTTTCAAGTATTTTGTCTCAGCAACAAGAAAAGTAACGAAGACATGAAATCCTTTCCATTTTAGACATTTGGTCGGCCTATCTCTAGGTGTTGAGATCTTCTACCTTAGATCAAATTGACAGGAGTGTTAAATGTTGCTAATTTCCTTATTAATTCATTGATAAAAATAACTAGAAGACTATTAGACCTGGAAGCTTCTTTGGAAAGCATTTAGTCACTTCTTTGATAAGAGGCCATGTGACTCATCCAGGGTCACACAGCTGGTGAAGAGGCAGGAGAGAAGCCAGATGTTCTGGTTGAAAGACAGGCTGTTGATTATTTGGATGAAGAGGCCAGAAATGGGAAGGGAGGTTGAAGCCACGCTTGCTCTGGATGGGTCCTTCTCCTGGCTTCTGAACTGTTCGGCTTCCAAGCAGCTCCATGCAGCGTCACTGTCTTCTCATCTTCTCCACAAGCCTTGTAAGTGGACAGTTGGCCCAGAGGTCAACACCACCAGGCCACACAGACTCTACTCCCACTGCAGAATGGCAGAGACCCTGGCTCCCCATCTATCTCCAAATCCAAGGTTGTGACCTGCAGGAGTGCCTTCCCTGCAAAGTGTTGTGCACATCTCAGAGCTAGATCTCTTTCCAGCCACGGAGGAAGCTTAAAGCAAAACAGTCCTACTGGCGGTGGAAGTGAGTCTCACTGTTTTCAAGCTGAACACGTGTTTTACATCAAGTGAAGGGCTGTGGTTGGGGCTGGGGAGCTGAAGGGAGATTCAAAGTCTCCTCAACTCTCAGAGGTCTCAGCCTCTTCAAAGGATCATCCCACTCAACAGAAGCATCTCTGCCCACATTTGCTGCTGCAGTGCATATGCCGGGACTCAGCTGTGGTCCAGAAGATCAGGTAACAGACACAGGAGCACTGCCTCTCTATGGGATTTTCCCACAGGATGTAATTCCTCCCTCGGGATTTGATAAACTCTCTGGGGCACATTCAAGTGCATGGAGCAGGTGATCTTCTCCCTGGATTTCTGTAACTTCCCACCTCAATAGTGAGAAACCTGCTTCATATGTCACTCTTAGAGTACCTGAGCAGTAGCATCAGAACTCTTACCCCCATGGGACACGATCTTATCAACTAAAATCCAGTGATGTTACAACTCCTTTTGTTTTTAGTCTTACAGTCTCCACTCATTTCCAGTGCTACTTGGTTAGCACAGTTTACCCTATCCCAGACATGTGTAGCACAAATTTTTTTTTTTCGTATTCACCATTCCACCCTGGAATTCCTCAGCCTCTCACCTGACTATTGAAAATTTGCACATGTTAAGTTTCACTCTTTTTGATGTCAAGTTCCATGAGTTTTTACCAAAGCAGGGTTATGTATCCACCACTACAGTATCATGTGCAATGGTTTTGCTATCCTTAAAAAATCTCACCCACTTCACTCATTCAACTCTCCCATCTCCCAGAGCTCCCCAGAAACCCTGATCTGTTTATTATCTCTGTGGTTTTGCCTGTTCTAGAAAATCATCTATATGGATGGGCTTCTTTCAGTAGCAATATGTATTTAAGATTAATCTATCTTTTTACATGGTTTGATAGCTCATTTGTTGTTAACTTTGAGTGGTAATCCTTTATTTGCATGGGCTATTTATCCATTCATTACTGCAAGACATCCTAGTTGCTTCTAGTTTGGGGCAATTTTCTACAAAGTTGCCGCACACATTGAAGTGCAGATTTTTATGCACCCCAAAAATCAATCAACTGGATAAATATCTAGGAGAGCAATTGCTGGATCACATAGTAAGACTGTGTTTAACTTTGTACAAAATTATCAGTCTTCTAAAGTAGCTGGGCTATTTTATTTTCTAATCAGCAATGAATAAAGGTTCTTATTGCTCTACATTTTCATCAGAAATTAGTATTTTTGGTTTTTTTCATATTAGTCATTATAATTGGTGTGTAGTGATATAATAGGTATGTATTAATTTGCCTTTCCCTATTGACAGATAATGCTTCATATGCTTATTCACCATTTGCATATCTTCTTCAGTGTCCGTTAAGATTTTCTGACCATTTTCAAATTGGGCCTCTTTTTTTTCTTATTGTTCAGTTTTAAAGTTTCTTAATATATCTTGGATTCAAGTCTTTATCAAGTTTGTGTTTTGGAAATGGTTCTTCCAATCTGTAGCATGTGTTTTCATTACTTTATCAGCATCTTTCATAGAGCATGAGTTTTTAATTTCAGTAAAGTCCAACTTACATGATTTTTCTTTCATGAGCCATACTTTAGATGTTACATCTAAAAATTCGTCACCTAACTCAATGTCAGATTTTACATTTTATCCAAAAGTTTATAAATTTTTTATATTTAGGTCTGTATTTTGAGTTAATTTTTGTGTAAAATGTAAGTTCTGTCCAGACTGGTTGATTATACATATGGACATCCAAGTGTTCCAGCACATTTTTTGGAAAGACTTTACTCTTTCCATAGAATTGCCTTTGCACCTTCTTCAGATATCAATTGGCTATGTTTGTGTTGGTCTAATTATGGGCTCTCCATTTGTTGATTTTGTATCTATTTTGCCAATCCTACACTGTGTTGATTAGCTTAATAGTAATTCTTGAAATTGAGTACTGTGACTCCTTCCACTTTGATCTTCTTCAGTAACTGTGTTGGCTATTCTAGGTCTTCTGCCTTTTTATATTAATTTTAGAATCAGTTTATCAATATCTAAAAATAGCTTGCTAGTATTTTGAATGGATTATGCTGATCAAGTTAGAAATAATCAACATCTTTGTAACATAAAGTCCCCTAACCTATGAACATGGAATATACTTCCATTTATTTAGATTTTTTTTCTTCATTTTCTGGTTTTCTACATACAGATCCTATATATATTATGATAAACTTATACCTAAGTACTGATTTGGGGGTTACTATTGCAAATGGAAATTTTTCAAATGGTAAATTTGCAAATTGGGTACTATTGCAAATGAAATTTCATTTCAAATTTGAATTTTACATTGAGTACAGGAAAGCAATTGACTTTACTATACTGACTGTGTCTATACTATGCTGTGTCTTTGCTAGTACTGTGTGCTTGCCTGTTAGTTCCATGAGTTTGATTATTTTTTGTTTTGTTTTGTAGAGTATTTGGTATTTTCCACAGGGATAAACACGCATCTGTTAGTAACAACAATTTTTATTTTTTTTCTCTCCAATCTGTATATCTTTATTTTACCTCATTTTCTTATCTGATAACTGTAGCTAGGACTTCCACAATAATGTTGAATAGAAGTAGTGAAAAAGGACATCTTTGCCTTCTTTCTGATTTTAGGAAGAAAATGTCCAGTCTCTCATCATTAACTGTTAAGTGGAGATTTTTTGTAAATGTTTTTTTATCAAGGTGAGGAAATTCTCTTCTAACCCTATGGCTGAGATATTTTATCCTAGATAAATACTGAATTTTATTGAATGCTTGTCCTGCTTCAATTGATATGATCATGTGACTTTTGTTCTTAACCTGTTAGTATGCTATGTTACATTAACTGACTTGCAATTTTGAATCAGTCTTGGATATCTGTAATAAATCCCTTTTGGTTTAGGTGTATAATGGATTTAATATATTGTTAAATATGATTCACTAGTAATTTTTCAATAACATTTGCATCAATGTTCATCAGAGCTATTGGTTTGTAGTTTTCCTTTCTTAAAATGTCTTTATCTAGGCTGGAAGTGTAGCTCAGTGGTAGAGCACTTGCTTAGTGTGCATGAGGCCATGGGTTCAATCCACAGTACCAAGAAAAGTATTTATCAGGTTTTAGTATTAGGGTAATCTGGATGCTGTGATCTGAGTGTCTGTGTCATCTCAAAATTCATATGTTGAAATTCTAACCCCCAAGGTGATGGTATTTGAAGGTGGGAGCTTTGGTGGGAGACTAGGTCATAAGAGTGAAGGAGAATTGTTATCATTTCCCCTTCAATGTTTTCTTGAATGTACCTGTGAAATTATCTTGGCCTAGTTTTTTTTTTTCTGGAAAGTTTTAAATTATTAATTCAGTGTTTTGAAATATAAGACTACTCTCATGTGAATTTCAATAGTTGCTTAGTGTGCATGAGGCCCTATCTTTCAAGGAATTGATTCTTTGGAACTTAGTTATGTTTGTGGAAATAGGGATGTTGGTACTATTATTGAATTATGCTTTTAATGTCCCTAGAATCCATAGTGATGACCACTCTTTCTTCTCTGAAATTGGTAATTGATGTCTTCCCTTTTTTTTTCTTAGTTGGCATGACTAGAGGTTTATCAATTTTAAAGACCTTTCCAAAGAATCAGCTTTTGTTTCATTGACTTTCTATATAATTTTTCTGTTTTTCATTTCATTAGGCCAGGGATTTAGCTGAGTGGTTCTGGCACCTGCCTTGCAAGTGCAAAGCCCTGAGTTTGATCCCTGGTACCAAAAAAAATGTTTTTCATTTAATTGATTTCTACTCGAATTTGTATTCTTTCTTTTATTCTGCTTAAATTCCTCTTCTTTCTCTAGTTTTCTAATAAGGAGATTTGAATAATTGATTTTAGATCTTTTTTCTGATATATGCATTTAACATTATAAATTTCCATTATTCTACTTTGTGTCACTATAGATTAGTTTGCATTTTCTAAAGTTTTACATAGATGGAATCATACTGCTTATATCTTCTTTTCTCTAGCTTCTTTCATGTAACACAATTAATTTCATATCTGTCCATGTTCTTGCATATACCAATAGCTTGTTCTTCCTTATTGCTTAGGTCTCCCATTGTATGGATGTACCACAATTCGTTTATCCATTCACCTATTGTGATTGTTTCTAATTTTGAGCCATTGAAAATAAAGCTGTTATGAAGACTCATGTAACAGCCTTTGTGTAGACATAAGCTTTCATTTCTCTTAAATAAACACATGCAAGTGGAATGGCTGAGTCACATAGCAGATGTACATTTAACTTTTAAGAAACTGCCTGTTTTCCAAAGTGGATGTACCGTGCTGCATTCTTACCAGCAATTTGAAACAGTTCTAGTTCTTCCACATCCTTACCAACAAGTGGTATGGTCAGTATTTTTAGTTCTAGACTTCCTAATAGATGTATAATTGTATCTAGTTTTTGTTTAAATTTGGATTTTCCTAATTACTAATCATGTTATCCTTATTTGCATGTATCTTCTTTGGTGAAATATATCTTCAAACTTTTGTCTTATTTACAATATTAGGTTGTTTTCTTAATTTTTGAGAGTTTTAAAAATCTTAGATTCATGTCTGTTATCAGACATGTGATTTACAAATGTTTTCCTAGCCTATGGCTTCTGTTTTCATCTTCTTAATGGTATCTGTCACACAGCAGAAGTGTTGGTCTATGTCTGAAGTATGTGTTTTTGTCCTTTGATGTTTTTCTTTATGTGTATGCCAATACCACACTATTTTATTCCCATATCTTTCTAATAAGATCTGAAAACAGGTAGTGTTAATCCTCCAATTTTGTACTTTTTCAGAGTCACATTGGCTATCCCACATCTGTTGTGTTTTATTTTGAATTTCAGGATCAGTTTGTCAGTTTCTACAAAAGCAAAAAAGGCTTTAAGGATTTTTTTAAAACTGGGATGATGTTTATTTTATGTACCAATTTGGAGATAATTATTATTTACATAATATATTTTTTGACCCAGAAGATGCATACAAAGGGAGTTCATTGCCTGTACACCTGCCCCACAGGAAATCTTAAAGAAGGTCTTCAAGCAGAAGAAAAACAATATAGGCCAGAAACCTGGATCCGTCCAAGGAAGCAGGGCATGTCAATAAATGAAGGTCAATATGAGCATTCATTTTTCTTACTCTTTGTTGATCAAAATCACTAACTGTGGCTTTGTGGATTTCTTCTATTATTTTAGACCCAGTTTTTTACAACTGTATCAAGCACATGTCCTTGCAGGCCTCAAAGGAGGTTTGTGGCCCTTGAGTGGGCCTTGTACCTCACATTTAGGCCTTGTGCCCATGAGTCAGTGGCTAGAAAAGCCAAGAAAGAACCTTAATGGCACAAGGTTCAACCCAGGTTGCCCCAGCCTCATCCAGCTAAGGCCCTTGGTCTTGCAAAAGGACCATGACAGCTTTCGTTAAAGGTGACCACGACCCCTTCAGCATATGGATACGTGCAGTGTCGTGGTGGGGAATGACAGGTGCAGAGGCACTGCAGTTGACAGACTTGAGTTCATACCCCAGCTCTGCCTCTTAGTAGCTGTATGACCTTGGGCAATTTAGGCATCTCAATGTCTCTGGCCCCAGTACTTTTTAGGGCAGCTGTGTCTGTTAGACAGCCTCACACATGGGAAGAAGACCACCATGTAACAGCTGCTATTCATTTCCTTCCTTGCTAGGCTACCTGTGACTCTCTCCCACTGAGCAGGCAGTCGGCACACTCACAGAGGAGACGCAGAACTTGGAACTTCATGTGTAAGCCCTCCAGCGCTCCACCCGCTCAGAGAGTGTATTCTCGGCAGGGAGCCAGGCCTAACTATCACTTCTCAGCTCCTCAGAACTTGGGCTGCTGCCAATTTTGTATGAGATTTTGCAGTTTAAGAAAACAGCTCTAAATCCAAACAAACCAAAGAAACAACAATCCTCCTTCTCCCTTCCCCTTCCTGAGAGCAGAAGCATGGTAGTGGCTTCCTTGTGGCTCCAAAACCCTGACATCTTGGTTTCAATACAATTCTACAAGCCAGTCTCTACTCAGTACTCAAAAGAGTGTCTATTAACACTTGAAATAAGAGCTGTCAGCACAGCTTACAAAGGCCCAGGACCTGAACCACCTGTGTCTCCCTACAGCTCTGATTTCCCCATGGCCACAGGTGCCTTCTATTTCTCAACTATAAAATCTTATTCTACCTCAGGGCCTTTGCACATGTGTTGCTCTCTGCCTGCAGTGCTGTTGCTCTGATCTGCTCTGGCATCACATTAGTAGGGTGCCTTCTCTGGCCCCTGTATAAAGCAGAACTTCCCCCTTCCCTTTTGTTTCTCCCTGTTTGCCTCAGGCCCTCACCACAATCAGAATCACCTCATCAAGTCACGTGCTTCTTCAGGAGCCTCAGCCCTGTGGGGCCGTGACTTGGGAGCTGTCGTCTGAAAACATTTTGTTGCCCCTGAAACACAAGCTGCAGTTTAATTGCCATTGTGAGGTATGAAGAGGGTGGAGACTTCATCTGACTATGATGTCTAGAGGGTGGGTATCTGAGAGGTGATTAGGATTAAGTTGGGTCCTCGGGGCGGGGAGCCTGTGATCCAGTGCTGGTGGCTTTATAAGAAGGAACAGAACACACACACACACACACACACACACACACACACACATGTGCATGGCTCCCTGTCCCTCACCATGTGCACTGCTTTGGCCCTCTGCCAGCAAGAAGCCATCACCAGATGTGGCCCCTCGACCCCAGTCCAGAACCATGAGCCAAAATAAATGTCTTTTCTTTGTAGCTTACTCAATCTGTGGCACTGTGTCACGAACAACAGAAAATGGGAGAAGACACTGAGAAATCCCTGGTGCCCAGCTCTGGGCCCACACTCAGGGCTTAAGGTTCCCAAGCCCTATCTGTAAATGAACAAATCCTGCACCCTGTGTCCCTGAAGACACCTGCAGACCCAGAGTCATCCCGGACCACACTTGACACAGCTGGCAGGCATGGAGCGTGACCAGGAGGCAGTCAGGCAAGGAGCAGCCCCCAAGGCTGAGGCGTCTCAGGCCAGTCTGGGAGCCCAGGAGGGAGGTGCAGAGTATGGGGTGCTGAGCACATTTTCTCCACATGTGGGACCGCACAGCTGGGTGGCTCAGGGTGAGGAAGTGGTGCTCCTCCAGCTGACACAGTGGCAGGGGCACTGCAGCTGAGAAGGATTTGCTTCTCATCTTGCCCATCTCCCATCACCCTCCTGGCTGAGCTGCACCCCACTTCCCCAGTGGTCATGACTCTTAATAATAACTGGCCCGCTCCCTGCCACTCACCCTGCTGAGCCCCAGCCAGGCCCGCCGCCCCACTCCCACCAAGTATGTATACGTGCACAGCCACAGGGGAGGCTCCTGGAGAGAAATGACTATTCTATAAAGGTTTCATTTTTGTTGGAGTCTATCCACATCTCTATATTGTCATAAAAATTCAATAGGAAACTTCTATTTAAAAAAAAAAAATGAGGCATCATTAAAAAGAAATAGGGACAGCTCCAACAGAGGCTGAGATTAAAGACCAAGAGGCCCAGGGTAGATTTAGGAAAATTTTATGAGCTAACAGACAAAGAAAAACACACCACACAGAAAATGTGCTCCGTAGACAACCCTGGCTGCTGTGGGTGAGACGAGCTGTCCAGACTGGGGTGCTGGTCTCTGAAGACGGGACAGGTACTCCAGGCCCCGTGTGACATGGTCACAGTCCTGGACAGCGTGGGGCTGTGGGTATGGATGCCCACTGAAGAGGCCCAGGCCCACAAGAAATCCTGGAGCTCCAAGTGTCAGAAACCAGTGAGACATCAAGTCTCTAAGCAGGAGAGACCTGCCCACCTTGGGCCCACAGAGGCCTGCAGCTCGGGGCAAAATGGACCTCTACAGTGGCAGGACATGGAGGTTGGCTTGTTCCCTCAACAATCATAAAGAGGGAGAGAGTGCTTTAACCAGCTCTGGCAAGCCAGATTTGTAGCCAACATCTAATTAATATATCCAACTGCCAGGTCCAGATTGGCTTTTATTGGCCTATTCTGATTATAAACACAATGGACATTCCTTGTAGAAATTTTGGAAATACAGAAAATCGAAAAGAAGATTAAAAGGAACCATTGTCATCCTTCTACTTAATTATGCTAATCTACCATCCTGGTATTTTTACTTCTCAATCTTTGGAAAAATACAGATTATAAAGAAGAAAACAGGATAAAGGGCTTGGGTATTGGAAATCAGGGCACAGTGAGGGGAGAACCACCACCCAAAGCAGACCAAGAATGCACCTATTTCACTGAGGGGTAAGTTGGGTGGGTAGAGAGCAATCCTGCCCTCCCAGCAGCATCCTGGGCAGCTCCAGGGAGAAACTAAGATATTTAAAATGGGGGTGTGGAGGAGAGACATGGTGGTGAGGCCCTCGGGTTTTACAGCCAGAGTAAGACGTGACTATAGGTTATGGTTTATAGTTAGATGCTCCCCAAAGCCTCAGGCACTCATAAGCAGGGCTTTAGGGAGGTGTTTGGATCACATGGGCACAATATTAATCTCTGAATTAGTCCACGGGTGAGTTTATAACTAAATGTGCCATGAGGAGGTGGGGAGTTTGGTCAGAAGAGAGAGTCACTGTGGGTGTGACCTGGAAGAGACCAGCTCCATCTCCAGCTCCTCCCTTCACTCTCTGCTTCCTGTCCACCGTGCCATGAGCAGCTGTCCTCTACCATGCTGTCCTGCCTTGGAGCCAGCTAACTACAGACTGAAACATGAGCCAAAATAAACCTTTCCTCCTCTTCCTCCTAAGCTTCAGGTGTTGGGTATTATATCTCAACAATGAGGAAAGTGACTAAGATATTGCCTATCCTGGTAAGAATAGTCTGTCTGCAAAGCCCATGAACACATACGTGAACATTTCTCCCCTCATTTCCAAGTTCAGCACCGTTGGTGGTGGTTTCTGGTTCTAGAATTGGCACTTCATGTCCCTGATCTAAGTTATGACCATGGTAGGTGAACTCACATTTATGGAGTTGGAGACACTAAAGGACAACATTCTTGTCGCTGTTTTATGTGTTTTTTGGGGAGTTAGGATCCATACGCCCCCCCCAGGGACCACTTCTTGAGAGTTTATTAAATCTCAGTTAACTGAAAACATAACCTCATCATTGTGTGGAAGCAGTTTATCACTATCACTATTTTTCAATTTTTGTTGTATCAGCATCATCATGATCACCACCACCTCCATCATCATCATCACACTGAAGATGACAAACAAGAAGGGAATGCTGCCTTAGCCGGGCCCCACTTCCTGTTGCGTTAGAGACCATTTAAAAAGAAATAACAAGCGTCCGTGAGTGACATGTTTCACTCAAAATCAAAATAGCTATATTGATTCCTTAGGGGAAAGATTTATGTCATCTTAGGACTTAAGAGTCCCTGGTTTGGGGATGGAGGATCATCACCTGGGAGGTGGCCCAGGTGGTCTTCTGTCCTGTCTTGTGCCACAGGGTCACGACCCACAGGCTCATTGGGTACTTGCCTTTGGGGTCAGGGAAGCTCCACTGGGGGTGACCCAGGCAAGACTCAGGCCCCAACTGCTTTTCTTTAAGCTGCTGTGTCCCCTCCTGCTGGATGTGAGGTCCATGGGGGTGGCTTGGCACTGGCTTATTTGCTCCCATTTCTACCATGGCAAGAGCTCACCACTGTGCCTTCCACCATAAATCATTAAAGCGTGTTTCAATCGATGGACACCAAGTAATAGAATGAGCCTGGAGAGGCTCTCTTCTTCCACTACTGGTGGAGGCCACGGCTGGGGTGGGGAGCTCAGAGTCGTACAATAGCCCCAGCAGATGACCTTGCAACCCCAGCCCCACACAACCCCCAGCTCTCACCAAAGAACTTGTACAGGATGAAGGGGCTTCTGTACTTTCTTTCTCCTTAGAAAGCTCAAAATTTTCAAGGAAGATGGGAAATAAACCCTTCTCAGATTTGTAGGAAAGGAAGTTTCAGGAAAACAGACCTGTTCAGAGATCCTGCTGAGCTGGGCTTCGTGAAGTGTTCCAGATTGGAAGCTATGTGCTTTGGAACTGGTCTTCTTCAGGTTAATTGCTCACGCTTGAGGCTTGGTGGGCATGGCTCTCCATGGATGGAAACTTTGCACAGGGCTTGGGAGGTGTGCTTGAACTTCTTTAAAATGGGCATATATTAGTTTTCAAAAAGTACTTATAACAAAAAATGCCATTGTTGGCAATGAAAAACAATTATATAGATGCCTTGTAAGTTAGAAGACATTACAAGGCCCCAAAGCTCAGCCTGGGAAACACATCTGCCCTGTAACCCACACCCCTACCTAGGCACAGGGACAAGCATTGTGTGACTTTGGCTCCAGCAAGAAAAGCAAGGATGCAGGATGTGTGCAGGCCAGGGCTGGGTGGAGAGGTAGATTCCCTACTTTCCTCACATCTTACCAATAAACAGATTGGGATCTCACTTAGAAACTGAATTGCACAATGAACAAAAAGAAAGTAAAAATAATAGATATGAAAGCAACAATGGATCACACAGTGATTTCTACCTGCTAGGAACTGCTTAAGAATTTTGTGTGTGACACCTAATATAATCCTAATAACACTGAGATAGGTACTCATGTTTATTTAACAGAAGAGGAAATTGAGGCCCAGAGAGTTTATGTAACTTAGCTTAACTAAGATTACACAGCTTGTATGTGTTGGAGTTGGGACTAAATCAGACAGAGTGGCTTCAAAGTCCCATACATTTCTATATGTCCAATGCCTTTAAATTCTCACATCTTTTAACTGAAGAGCTCAAATGAAAGCAGAAAAAATACAGTTCACACCCACAGATCCAAATGGACACATATGAAGACTGAGGTGTCCCATGGTCTTGTTCTCACCATACATAGATTGCGTCGAAGTGTACAAATGGTGACAAGGACAAAGCAGAGATAAAAATGAAGGCTCTTTCAGATAAAACAAGAAGACAACAGTAAAGGGAGAAGAGGAGGATCAGATGAAGTCTGGGACCAAAAGCCCCCTGCTGGGAACTTCCTTCTTTGTGGAAACCTCCAAGACCTGGAGTGAACAGCAGCCCCATCTGATCTTTAAGAGGCAGCTCTGGGTTTCCTCAGCCCAGCCTGCACTTAAGTTTAGCACTGCTCACCTGCAGGGGACCGTGGATGCCTGCTCTCCACCTTGTCCCCCACAGTGGAACAGGCCCCTGGAGAAAAAAAGGACTCTATGGAGCTCAGAGGGCTGTGGTGGAGAGAGCAGCCTCCCAAGGCTCTTGCTGTCTGTGCCCTGGGCCTCTGGTTAAAGTCCCCAGAACTCAACCCTGATCCCTGCCATTGCCCCACTCTGTCCTCCGGGAAGCCTCTCTGCTGCCCCTGCAGCAATCAGTCTCCTCTCCCAGCACCACTCCCAGGATCCTTTTGGACTTTAGTCCTGGCTGCAGCGCCAGGATGTGGGGCCCTGGAGTCTCCACTCTTTTCCAAGGCTGGCCCTGCTGGATGCAAAGTAAGTCTTTCTCTGGAGGGTGAGGGCTCAGCCCGAGTCCTCCTTGCAGCCTGGAGCCTCCACTCCGGGAGCAGAAGCCCCTCTCCTTCCAACCTGCAACCTCAGACATTTGCACTTGTAACCTCACACACTTGCCCCACTCAACCTCACACACGTGTGCACCCTCCCACATCTGCACACACAATCTCACACACACTCCATTCAACCTCACATGTTCACACATGCAACACACACAATCTCACACACTCACAACCCATCACACATCACACATACTCAACCTCACACATTCACATACAGGCAACATGACACCCTCTACTTCACATACAAGTACACACCCTCAACCTTTTCACGTACAAATTCACACATTCAACCCCTCATACTCACGTATATGTACACACAAATACTCCTTTACACAATCATCAAAATGTCAAGCCTGTCCAGGTAGAAGTAATTAAAGGTTGATATACATCCTTTCATGTACTCAGTCTTTGATGAAATTCTCCATGGTTTTATAATTGCTACCCCAAATGGGATCTTGATTTTTCTAGGAAAAACAGTGAAATAAATCTCAGTTTTGCTGCAGCAAACTTATACTAAGGAATATGCAGCATTTTCACAGACATTGGAGAAGTTATGGAAGGAATGCAGTGTGTGCTTGCAATCACCACTTCCAGGTGATTACAGGAGCCAGGGAGGTGCTGGCCTTTGGAAATCCAATAGGAATTGAGGTGAATCCACACACATGAATACTGCACATAGACAGGGAAACCTGGTCAGATGTGATGGATCTGGGCTCCATCAAACTCCTTTCCTAAGTGAGTTATTGAAAAGGGGTTACAGGCACTTCACAGGACTATGACTATTCATCCAACCATTAGCCTCCCCAGATACCTCTCACAAATGCTTTATTCTCAGTTTACCCATCCATACTTTCTCTTTGAGACATGGTAGATTTCAGCATCACTCCTTCACAGTTATAGTGTGCAACTATGTCCAGAACAAGATCTGATCCTGGTTTTTGAGCTCTGTGGGATTTGGTCCATGTGACCTCAGGCAGCCCTTTCATCTCTCTGGGCCTCAGTAAATAAGGAAGCTACAGCTCTAACAGTTCTTATGGCAAAGTCAGAACCGATGATAAAGTTCAAATTCACCAGAAACACCCATCACTGCTTGAAATGCCCAGGACCACCAAGAATGCCTCAGACCAACTTTCTTCTGTCCTAAGAGCCACACTTCACTGATCAATAATAGTGCATTTTGCCTGTTTGGGTTGACTAAAAATGCACTCACTATTAAGCAATGCTTCTGATGAGCAAGAAAAAGTCAGTGTCTTCATGAAAAATATGATGGAATTCCAGTCAAAAGCAATGGCATTTAAGGTTTGAGTTTTGGGGAGCTCTATACTTTATATTTGGCCATCGTGTTGATAATGTAAAGAAATTGTCCTTAAAGCCTGTACTACTTTCATGAGTCCTTTTGGGATCCAGAGCCCTTGAGCTAGGAAGTACTATGTCTAGGTTGTTTTCTAAGTTTCAGGCATCCTATGATATTCAATCTGAGAAATTCTGGCTGCCAAAGGGGAAGGATATGAAGAGTTCTCATCTACTTTCAGTGAGAATGTAATTTGGTATGATACAAATGGAGGCCAATATTGCAATACATCTAAAAAGTCTTAAAATGCTTATAGAATTTTCAATTTTGATGGAGCAGTGGCTCCTACTGGTAAAAATTATCCTGCATATAAGATTTATAAACTTTGAACAAAATGCAAAAATAAAAACTGAGAGTTTTGGAAGCAACTAGAAGCAAACAGAAACTGGAATTTGACCTTTGAAAGAAGGAACTGCACTGGGTAGAAGCCATGACTGTGCTGTTCTCCTCTGAGGTCTCTTCCCACTCTGCCACATAGGCAGCTGGTGGCTTATTGCTGAAGGTTTCAGAGAACAGAGGTCAGAGCTACCAGCATGGCTGAAAATACAGAGGAAACCTTAGAAAGAGCTAAAACTTTTAGAAGGTATGTAGAGATTTCAAATTCTGTCCACTGATTAAGAGATAGAATTTAGAGTTTGAATCCTGCCAAAATTTCCAAGAGAGCTTTGTAGACACCTTGGACATAACATTGAAATCCAAGACAGTGACTTACATAGGAGCAAAGACTATGTCCCCGGGATTAAAGATTTTCTCCCAGGTTAGGGAAAATGTTAAAGAAAACAGCCCTAGCAAACAGAAAACCAAGCTTTATGACTTCAAGGTAATATTCTATAATTAACCGTCTGATGTTGTCAAAGCAAAATATAATCTAGAACCTCTAAACCTATCATCCATCATCTTAGTCACTTTCTCATTGCTGGGATAAAATACCAAATACCCACAAATCAAAGGATGAGGGGTTTATTTTGGCTCACTCCCTGGTCAGTTGGCTCCAAGGCAGAAATGGTGAGGTGGAAGTCACAGACAGAGGAGAGCTGTTCACAACATGGCAGCCAAGAAACAGAGAAGACGGGATGGGGTGGTTGTGGGGGGGAGATGCAGCCTCCTAGGTCACATCCACAGGGACCCAACTCTTCCAATTAGACCCTACTTCCTAATAGTCAGCTATAGAGTCCCTGTGATTCAATCACTATTTAAACACATGAGGCTTTTGGGGGACACCCCAGATCTAACCATAACATCCACGAAAAAGAATATGCAATAAAAAGTTACAGAGATGCAAGGAAATGAAAAAATATGACTCAAAATCAAGGGAAAGCATTATTTATTCAGCAGAAACAAATTCAAGGTATACTATATGTTCAAATTAGTGTGACAACTATAATTATGTTGAAGAACATAAAGAAAAACCTTGCTACAATGAGTGAACAGATGAAAATTGTAGGAGATCAATAGAAATAATTTTTTAAAAGAACCAAATGAAAGTTCTAGAACTGAAAGAGAAATGAAAAATTTAATGGATACCCGTAACAAAATGAGCCAGAATAAAAGGTCGGAGAATTGGAGAAGAGGTCAATATAAATTATCCAATCTTAAGAATATTGAGGGGTAAAGATTCTTTAAATGATGAAACATTAGAGACATTTGGCACAATATCAAATGGTTTAATATATATGTAATTGGAATTTCAGAAAAGGAAGAGAGAATGGGCAAAAAATGAAAGAATGTAGTTTAAAATATCTTTCATTTGATAAAAATCATTAATTTATAAATCCAAGGATCTCAATAATTTCCAAGGAAGGTGAGTGTGCACACACACACTTGCAGGGGCACATCATAGTCAAATCATTGAAAAAGAAGAGAAAGAAAAAAGTCTTAAGCAGTCAAAGGGAAAATGACATATCACATACATGGGATAAATGATGAGTAAACCTGTCTTTTTATCAGAAGCAATGAGGCCATGGATGATGGAATGATAAATGTTGGAATTCTATATTCTTTAAAAAATGATGGTAATGGAGACACTTTCAGCTAAATGAAGCTAAGTGAATTTATCACCATGATACATGAAAGGATGTTATTCAGGTTGAAAAGAAAGGATACCAGACAGGAACTTGAGCTTTCAGCCTGGAAAGAAGATACCAGAAATGGTAAATGTGAGAGCAAATATAAAATTACTCTTTTCGTTCTTTTCTAATCTATTCCAAAGACAACGCCTATCTTTTGCCAGTTGTCTGTTATATCACATAAAGTTCTCTGACCACACAAACACTAGAAACCAACAATAATAAGACATAAAATCATCAAATAAAAGTTGAATAACACAAATTTAGGCTTATTGATACAGACTTTAAAGTAAAAGTCAAAAGCCATAAAACCAGTGGAAGAAAAAATGGAAGATCTTTGCAGTTTGGGGTAGTTTAGACACAGATTTCTTAGGACATGAAAAGCATTCATCATAAATATTTTTGAAATAATAAATTGATTTTCATCAAGTTTTTCTCTTAGAAAATGAAAATAAGATAAGCTATAGACTGGATGAAAATTTCACAATACATTTAGCTGGTAAAGGAATTATATTCAGATTATATAAAATTTTTGTATGAATCCTTAAAAGATTAACAGTCCAATATAGAAATAGGCACAGGTCTAGAACAGACACTTTACAAATGGCCAACAAGTACATACAACATAGTGACTAATTAGGGAAATGCAAATTAATATCACAATGGGATATTATTTTCTATTGCACTAAAATGGCCAGAATTATATACTGACCACACAAAATTTTGGTGAGGACTAGAAAGTAGAGAGCTAATTCTTTGTTGGCATCATCATACAATCACTTTAGAAAACTGGCCTTTACTTAAAAATTAAACACACATTTATAGTATAACTTAGCAATGTTTCCCCAAAGAAATGAAAACACTTGTTCTCAAAATGACTTGAACATGCTCTTAACAGTTTTATTCATGATGTTCCAAAATTGGAAATAGTCCAGTAGCTATTAACAGGTGACTGTCTAAACAAATTTTGGCATAACCATACAGTGAATTACTTGTAGCCAATCTGGGGATACACACAAGTCACCACAGACCTTCGTACTGTGCCTATAGTTTGGCCAGAACAGGAGTAACCCCATCCATAGACACCTAAACAAGGGACACAGCAAGGTCAGAGACTGACACCACCCAGTGCCACATGGCACTTATGTCCACTTCTCTTGGGCTGCATTTGGGAAGGGAGAGGAGAAGGTGAATCTTGGGTGGCATCAGAAATTTAGACCTCTATGGCTCTAAGCATTAAAAAAATAAAGATAGAGACACTAATAAGAAGGGGTCTTGAATGTAGAATGGATACATTTATAACATACTAGATGAGAGTTGTATTCTTTGCACTTCATACATGAATGTTGAGGTATTTGTGTTTTCTAGATGTGAATATTATAGATGGGCCATGAGAGAAGCAGCTTGTGAGGAGAAGTTAGGAGAGACCAGAGGCCTCAAGGTCCTTACCTCTAAATGTTTGGGGCTCCATGGCACCAAGTTGTGTCTCTGGTAATTCAAAAAGTGCCACAGCAACCTTCACCCAGCCACCTGAGCTTGAGTAAACTGCTCTCCTTTTCTTTTTCTTAAATTCTTTTATTGGTACATTGTAGGTATACAACACAATTGTATTTCTCATTGGGAACTTACACCTTTACATGATGCATCTTGGTTCTTACTTTTTCCCCATTCCTAGCCCTCCCTTCACCCGCTCCGCCCTTCCCTATTTACAAAGACTTTATTTCCAGTTTTTCCATTTCTCATCATTTTTTCCTTTCCCTTCTTTCCTTTCCCCTGCCCCTTCCACTACCCCTACCCCTTTGGACCTTTTCTTCCTATTTTACATTATCGATTATTCATTCTAATCATTGGTATATTTT
>NW_004624749.1:782273-875026 GCF_000247695.1 Heterocephalus glaber | reverse complement strand
ACTCAGCCATAAAAATGAGAAATTAGAGACATTTATTGCTAAATGGATGCACTTTGAGGCGATACTCTTAGGTAAAATAAATAGGACACACGTTTAAATACCAAATAGTTTCTCTAGTGTGAGAAACTGAAAGTGTAAATGAGGACTAAAAGGTATAATAGATAATGTGAAATAGGAAGAAAAGGGGCAATGGGGAAGGGGAAGTGTGAGAGGTAGGAAAAGTAAAGAAGGAATGGGATTAATATGAGAAAATGAAAAGAAGCAAACAAAGTCTCTGTAAATAGGGTGGGATGGAGGGGTTGAAGAGAGGGCAAGGGAAGGGGGAAAATATAAGAACCAAGAGATTATGTAAAGGTGCAAATTTCCAATGATGAATGTCATTATACTGTATACCTGAAATGTACCAATAAAAGGATATATTAAGAAAAAATAAAAAAAGGAATTGAAGGAGTCTTTGGACAAGAGAATTCGAGTGTTAACCCCTTTAGCTCCCTATCCTCATGGTCCAGAAGGAATGCATCCTCAGCAGGAAAAGGCAGACAGAACCCAGGCCTGAGAAAGTGCCAGAGGCAGCTGATTATGAGGCAGTCCCTATGCAGACTTACAGGCTGTCCAAGGGCTGGAATTCTGGCTCCTACCTCCCACCCAGGGTAGATGGGGAGCAAGAGAAGAATAAGGAAGACCAGCCTCAAGGGCTGGTGCCTGGAGGAGCTGTGATGGTCCTTTCTGGCCCTCACAGAGAATTCTATAGGAAGGTAGAAGGCCTTGATTCTGACAATGTGTGGACCATAGTTCATCTGGCAGTGGGCAGTCGCATGGTGACTATTAGTGAGTACTCCCTGCAACCTGTGTCCCAGCAGGGGTTTGCCAAGAACTTGCATCTTGACCAGATGAACATAAATTTCTGGGGGCAACAAAATGGAACAGCCTCATCAAGGAAGTTCCTCCAGAATAAAGACTTCCATGGCCAACAGGCATGCTCAACACAGAAGCAGAAATACCCTCCAGACCAACAGGACTGGCCTGTGGGCGAGAGAGAAAGCAGCCATCAGGAGTCAGTGTGGGCTGAGCAGGGATCTGTGTGTGGGCTTTTTGGATAGGCTGCCCAAGGGTGGCCAGTATTACACCAAGATGAAGATTGAAGATGTCCTGAGCCCAGATATGTGTGTGCCAGACAGATGAAGGCCAGGGCTGGGAAGGCCCCAGGGAAGATATACTATAGACCCTGGGTCCCAAGGTGAAAGGCAATCATGTGATGGTGGTGCTAGGGCCACAGGCTGGAAGGGTGGGGCATCTGCTGGGCCAGGACAGGGCACAGAGCCAGGCTTTGGTGCAACTGCAGAGGGAACAAGTTGGTGGGACTTCGCAATGCCATGTGCCAATATGTGGCCCCAGTGACTCAGGTGAAGATTGTGGGGCCAACTTCCATCCTGCAGGCTGTTACCAGTCTGTACCATCTGAAAAATTTGCCTGAAGATGGGTAGATAAGTGCTTCATCCTCCCCTGTGATGCAGTCCTGCAGTGCGGGACAGAGGGATAGCATGGATGATGATCCAGAAGGGAGACTAGAAACAAATCCAGTGTTTAATAGAATTGTGAATAATAAAAATCATTTGAAATTTTAAAAAAGAGTACCTTTTATTTGTTGTTATTTTTGTCTACAACAGAGCTATGAAACATCAAAATGCTTGAACTTGGCCCTGGACTCCATTCCTGCAACCAAAAGCAAAAAACAAAACAAAATTCTTGAATATTATACTGCACTATTATTAGCTTCAGTACTTTGAGCTCTCCTACTCCCCAGTAAAAGCCAAATGTAGGGATTTGCATTTTGGCTTCTGGACCATGTGAATAATGGGATTCACATGGGATAAATGGGATAAATGGGATAAATCATAGTAATAAAAATAAAGAAATAGAGACTAGTTTTCAGCTCCATTACAAAGGCCAATCTCTAAAAGCTGATGGTTGTTTTATATGGCCACACCAGGCCACCTGCAAGAAGGATGCTCTGGTTGGCAGCATTTATTTGGTCATTCATTAAACAAATATGCACCATCTGTCTAGGTACTCTTGAGATACAACAAAAACCAAAACCTCACCAGCATTCACTGCAGCTGTGGTCTGCTGCTGTCACCAAATCTTATGTCCATTTTTGTGCCCTATGTATCCTTTAAACTGCTATGTAAATGAGTTTCCCAAGTAAGGACAAGACGCTGACAATAACATTGCCATCTTTTGGAAGACAAGATCCTGTAATTGTACAATAGATATGTGGTACAGAAATCAATGAAATCAATTCCATTCACCATTGCTTTCCATTCCCCAATCAGTGACAGAATCCAGGGCTTTGATACCAGGAGCAGGTTACCAAGATACCAGCCTGTTTCTAAGGTGGCACTACAAAGCATCCTCAAGTCCTCCATTACTACCACAGAGCAGACAGTCTTGGTAGCTAATGTCTTGAGAGAAAGCAATGCTATGGTATCTGTCAGCTGCATCCAAGAGTCTACATGCCGTGGGGAGCAGCAGTTAATAAAAACCTTGCGGAGACTGGATCTTCAGGTTTGGGAGCTGGCATGCCCAGGAGCCAGAAAATAGGGATGACAAAAATGGGCAGGAAGTAAGAGTAATGGGATCAGGATCACTGAACAAGGAAACTCATCCACCTTAAAGAACATTATCCTAGGGATAGAGCACGGTGGCACACCTTGTCTGTGCCAGGAAAGGAGAGGATAAACTGGTCCTTTATACTACATATTGGCTGGCATTTGGGTCCACCGCTCCCTAAGGCACTGTGCAATAGAGGGGCAGCACCCCAGAGGAGAACAAGCACTACAGGGGCGGTGGTCAAAGTGAGTGGCCCTGAAGAAACTCAGCTCTCCTGGTAAGGTCTGATTGCCTTTTTGTTACTGGTCTTCTCCAAAGACCATTCAGGTCTACAGGAGGGTTTCTAGGAGTCTTCATCATGACTTTCTGTGGGAAGGTAAATTACATTCCCTCAGAACAGTTACAAATCCCTGGGACCCAAGGAGGTTACTTTATATGACAAAATGGACTTTGCAGATATGACTAAGTTAAAGATCTTGAGCTAGGGAGAGCAGCCTGCGGTATGTGGGCATGCCCTAAATGAGGTCTTGTAGTCACTGGGTCCTCAGAAGAAGGAGGCAAGAAGGTCAAAGGAGGGAAGGCCATGTGACAAGGGAAGCAGATACTGGAGCAACAAGCTTTAAAATAGAGGAAGAGGTCACAAGCCAAGCACTGTAGGCAGCCTTGAGAAGCCGGAACAGAGGAAGAAATCATTTCTCTCCTGCAATCCCACAGACACCTTGATTTTTCCCTGGTCACATTCATTTCAGGCATCTAGACTTGAGCTGTAAGAGAGAACATTTGTGTTGCCATGAGCTATGTTCAGTGTTGCAGCCACCAC
This sequence comes from Heterocephalus glaber, assembly GCF_000247695.1. The sequence goes on along the minus strand of NW_004624749.1, from coordinate 871,596 downwards.
AGGAACCGAGCACAGTTTGCAGGAGAAAAAGCAGGAAGCTAGAAAGGAACCATGTGATCCCATTAGGCCACAGGGAATCACATCAGCTCAAACTTCTGCCTTGCTGGGAAACAGCCTCCTCATCTCCCAACTAGGATCACCTCCCCAGCATTCTCAAAAAGAAAACCGCTGGGGTTCATTGGGATCAGCAGTCTTCCTTCCTTCCTTGGCCTCAAATGGACTCAGTCACTTCATCTCAGCCCACAGGACTTCCTACAGCTGCTCTGAATTGGTGCTGGCCCAATGGTTCCCAAATATAGCAGGAGCCGCACAGTTGGAGTGCATGCTGGCCATGCCCAGGCCTGCCTGGGTAAAGACCAAAGAGTAGAAAGCTGTGAGTCAGAGGCCAGTGATTGGCTTCTTGGTCACATGGACCTACACATACCGGAAATATCTGGATCAGAATGGGAGCCACTAAAGGCTCAGCAAGTAAAGTACCAAGAGATGCTGCGCTTGGGCGATGGCTGTTGCCAAGGTAGTGGTGATTTTAATCACTGAGCATGGGGGACATGAACTAGGTTGTGGGTCTTGTGTTGTAGGTATCTTTCAAAAGATGCATAAACAAGCCCTGGTGGAAATGAAATGTTTGCTGCTGCTCCTTTGATTCTAACCTCAGTTCAAATGAATTGACTTCAAGTGTTTCCCAGCACACTGGTGGGTGCTTTGGAGACCCCTTGCTGGACAGGTTGAGGTACATTTGGTAACAGCAACTACTATTTGCTAAAATGGCTTCCTATCAACAAAGAAGAAAAGTCCCGTCCCCCCCCACTCGGAAAAAAGGACCTGTCAGTGTTTGCTTCCTTTTGCTTTTCGGCTACAACAGTCAAAACTGTCCTTCAAACTTAGTCCCCAAAAACATCAGAGCTCAACAATGACAAATGGGGAACAGATGTTCCTGGGCCATCAGAATCACAGCTTCCTCCTCTATATGTAGGCTTCAGGACCTGAGAGTGCATCCACGGCTGGTCTCAGAGGACAAATAGACAAGGCCCCAGCCACTATCATTCATGGGAGTGGGAGGGTGAAATGGTATGGCACAGGCTCTCTCTGACCAAGTTGGGTAACTTGGGGCTTTTAACTGCCTTGGGAATTAGGATGTGCCTTAAATGAGGAACTAAGGTCTCATTTCCCAGCAAGGGTACTGCTGAGCTCATAGACTCCTGTCCCCGAGGCCTGTGAAACTGGCAGAGAAAAGGGTCTTCTTCTCAGGACCTGTGAGCATGGTTGCAGGTCGCTTTCCTACCTCAACTCATCTTCTGCCCCTCCCTGTACCCCTCCCTAAGATGGACTGTCACAGGGCTAGGACATAGAGACAGGCAGAAATGGGAGGGATAAACTCAGTCTCTTCACTGGAACCCTGTGGGTCTCCCCCGAACCTGCATCCCGGGCTCCTACTGCTGCCACTGCTCCTGAACGTCCTGTCCCAAGCTCCAAAGAGCTGAGAGTCCAAGTGTGTGCAATGCAAAGACCTTTTTTCCTCCTTGACAGAGGTCCAGGAGGCATGGGGTCCCCTGGGGGAGGTAGAGGGGTGCTCTCTAGAGCTTCCCATGCTCAGACCTCATCCCAAGCAGCAGCAGAGTGAAGACACTTGACAAACTTCCAACCACTCAGCTTCCAGTGGGTGTGTGGCAGAAACTGGCTGCTCTTTCATTCATATTAGGAACCACCGAGACCTACTATGTGCCAGGTTCTAGATACCAGCAGTTAGGAGGGAAGGCTCTGGAACACAAGTCTCTATTCCAGCTCCAGGACTTACCCTTCATGGGCTCCAGCATTACCAAGCTTAGTGCCTCAGTTTCCCCATCCGCCAATGGTGAGAAGGCCAGTACTTTCCTGTCAAGCTGCTGGTGAATGTTAAATAAATAACACACGGTGATTGTACCAGTCAGTGCTCACTAGAGAAACAAATTTAATGCAAGATATATAAATATAAGGATTTGCAAGATAAGCTTATAAGGGCTGCCCAGAGTCAGTGTGGAAGAGTGCAAAGGGGCTATCTTCGTGCTAGAGATCTGAAGGACCTGTCCTTCAGATGTCGAAGGCCTGGAGTTCACTGTGAGTCCATATCAGGGCCCAAAGGGTCTACCGTGAGCCTGAAGGGTTTGCAACAGAAGGCTGAAGAGTCTTCACTGGAAGCCAGGAGATGATGTCCAAGGTGAAGGTGAAGACTGGAGCTCCTCCAAAGAAACTGAGGCAGCCTTCCTTCTTCACTTCCCTTATACTCCATTCAGGTGACAAGCTTACCCAGGGTGGGTCAGTTAATCCCTTCAGCCACACTTGGAACTTTGTGGATCCAATTTAGTTGGATATCTCTTACTCAACTGGCATAAGCAGTTAACTGTCACAGTTGTCAAGGGCTGAGGGCTGGGCCTGGCACATGGGAAGTACAGCTGTAAACACAGAGAAGAGGCTTTGAGGAGCTGAGACCCTGGCCTGAGGATGGACTGGAGCCCAGGAGGTCAGGCAGACTGTCTGAGAGCCCATGTGCTTTGCCACTCAGTGGGCCGAGTGTATGTATGGCTTGCTGTCCATCTGCTGCTGTGTACCCAGTGGCATTGCACAAGCGAGCCTCATGCCCTGGCACAGAGAATCCTGAGCAGAGGGCCGGGGCCAAGGGGCAGCTGGTTCCCAGTTCACTTTTGCACTTCTTGAACTGCACATCAATTACAGCAAAATGAGTCAAAGTCCCTTTCAGGTGGCTTGCTGAGCTCCCCTCTGATCTGGTACCATCTCCCCAGGATGGACAGATGGCAGCAGGCTCTGGCCTCACCAGCCTGGAAGTCCCTCCCCTGCCCACCAGCCTGTACAGGTCCTGCTCCCCCTTTCCCCTGTAGCACTCTGGGGGCAGAGGCCAGGCAGGTGGCCTTGACTATGGCAGAGATAGCAGAGTTAGGGAAGTGATGTGAGCTGTCTCTTTCTCCACCCCAGTGCTCACATGGAGGGGAGGCCACAGCACCTTCCCTACCCGGGTCAGATTGGCCTGGCATTGCTGTCAGCCCTGTGAGTCAGGACAAAGGAGGGAGGTTGTGGATCAGGCATTAGGACTAACATCTTAGAAGGAAACTGCGCTTGGTGTTCTGGGCAGAAAATATGCAGAGCCCACTGGTGGGTGAGTGGCTGCCTGGGAACTTTTACCCTGGACGGAGGGGCTTGCAGGGCACTGGACCCACAGACACCCTGCAGATAGCAGGGCCCACTAGCAGGGGCTGACCCATGGCAGCAGCAATTTGGGGCTTTGTTTGTTTTTGTTGTCATTGTTTTGATTTAGGTTAGTAGCTTTCCCAGTCATCACTACCAGGAGCCGGCCAGAGGGGCACAGACACACATGCACACATGCACTGCGCATGCACACACACACGCACACACACACACACATTTGTGTGCAGAGCAATAGAGGTGAGGACCCAGGCTCAGGGACTCTGGCAACAATTTGCCCTCCCTTCCCAGCTTGTTGAAATGGAAACTGACCTAAGCTCAAAGTTTTCCTGATTCTCTTTGTCTTTTTATTTTTTGCTATGTGTACATTGTTTATTTTTAAATTAATAAAGTTTACTGGTACATTTTAGATACACATAATGATCACATTCATCATAGAGAATATGTACCTGTGCACGATATATCTTGATTCTCTTTTCCCAATCCTCCCCTTCAACTCCTCTTCCCCTCCTTATTTACAAAGCTGTTTCCATTTTTTCCTTCTTTTCTCCTTTTTTTCTTTCCCTTCTTTCCTTTCTCCGGCTCCCCTCCCTAGTTCTCCTACCCATTTGAACATTTTTTTCCTATTTCACAATATCTATTATATATTTTGGTCCTTATTTACTCTTTCAGTTTCCCACACCAGAGAAGCAATGAGGTATTTACAAATGTGTGTTCCATTTATATTTCACTTAGGAGTATGCAGCTCAAGAAGGCACGGCCTCCTTATAAAACGCTACATGATAAAGACGTTAAAGACCTCTCCATAGTGCCCTCTGCTCTCTGTCTGCGGTGGGTACTTGCAGACTGGGTAGAACACTTCAGTCTTTTTGTTATTTCCTGCTTTGTTTCAGAGAGGTTACTCAGTGCTGGGGACCAAAGTGTATGCTTCGAGAAGTGCATCTTCTAAGTCAAATCACAAGCTTTGCTCCATTACTTTTCTCTTCAAAAAGGCCCAGAAAAAATCCAAACTGCCTCCACCCTAGTCCTCCACACAGAGCTCCAGGGCAGCACCCAATGTGGGATCAGCATTTCCCACTTGCAAACAAAGAATCTAAGTCCCTGCAGAATCTTCCATAAAGCTACCTGCAAGACTGGCTTTTCCACCATAGTAGCAATAGCCACTCTTTGTTGCCATACCTTGCCTTCTCACCATGATCTCAGGGTCCTGGTGGTGCTGACCTAGGAGCAAATATCCCAAGGCCAAGCTCCCTGCATTGTCCTCACACCCCAACCGCTCCTGCCTCAGGTGTATGAAGCTCTGGGACTGTGTTTCTGTGGGAAAGGTCTTTCCATTCAGTCTCTCAAGGGCCCCAGAGGCCAAAGTACTTGAGAGGTTCTGGGAGGTTCTAGCAGGCTGTAAACATCAGACCTTCCAGCACTCTGATGTATGCAGAAGGATATATAAAGGAAGGAAAGAAGTATGGTGGCCTTGCCTGTAATCCAAGCTACTTGGGAAGCTGAAGCAAGAGGATTGCAAGTTCAAGCCTAGCCTGGGGAACATAATGAAAACCTGCTTCAAAATAAAAAATAAAAATAGCCAGGATGTAGCTCAGTGCAAAGGCCCTGAGTTCAATCCCCAGTATGGAAAGAAAGAATGAAAGCAAGAAGCAGCTGGGGGTACATATTGACCTGCACTCCAACCCTGCCCTTCCCATCCCTTCCAAACTGAATGCATCCACACAGGGCCCCCCAAATCCCTAATGGGACCACAATGTAGCTCTGAAGTTGAACTGGGTAATTGTATGATTGTATGGGCCACTTTAAGTGGAAACAAGTGGAGAAGATGTGGAGATCCTGTGATAATGGACCAGACCCACTGTCCGAAGTATTTTCCCCCAAGGATCCCTCTCAGACACGTTCTCCTCACAAAGGCCACCCATGTTCATTAGCAGGAGAAAACTCTTGAGTACGATAACACTTTAAATGACAGCTTGGCTTGAAAACCATAGTGTCTCAAACTATGGCCCCTGGGCCAAAAGCTGCCTGGCTTTTTGTTTTTGTTTCTAATAACATTTTATTGGAATACAGCTACTTTCATTCCTTTACATATTGCCTGCCTGCTTTTGTGCTGAAATAGCAGAGTTGAGCAGTTACACCAGAAAACAGAGGGCCTGTGAAGCCTAAAATATTTACTGTCTCAAGCAAAAAAGTTTGCTGAATCTTAGTTTAAAGGAAAACTAAAACTCCATTGAAGGTTAATTCTGTAATGCCTCAACGGCATGGGAAATTTAGATGATACATTACATGTTCATGTACCTGGCCCACACAAGAGTGCATGTGTAGACAAAGTTGTGTATGTGTTTGTGTGTATGTGTTTGTGTGTGTGTGTGTGTGTGTGTGTACTAGATGTAGGCACAAAATGGGGAGAAGGGAGATCAGCCTCATTGCTTAGGAGCATTGCATCTGGAGGCAGAGCAAGGCTTAGGTTCTAGCTGAATCCATGGGAAGCTGTGTCATCCCATTTGCCTCAGCTTGATTTTGTGGGAAGCACTGAGATAATGTTATCGACTGCCTGGGGCTGGGGCTGGCAGTGAATAAGACCACCTCTGCCTTCTCATCACAGCCTCAGCAAGTCCTGAGAATACCCCAGGGGTTCTTGGTGACAGCACTAGCATATTTTATGTGTTCAGTAAGCTGACTCCTACCCAAGAATTATTCAAGGCACCTAGAATCTATTTTGAAGCAGACAATATCTGGATAAGACAAAACCACCATTCTTCCCAGCTGAATATGAGGTGCTAATTTGGGTCACCTCCTGAGTGTGACCTGCCACATTTTCAAATGTGTGGGCACTGGTCACTTTGCATGTAAGTAGAGCACATGTGGCTGCTTTCCATGTATAAACCATGACCACCCTGGAAGCAGATGGTCCTGTGGTCATCCACAGACTCTAGGTGACCATGGCACATGGCAAGGTATGTGTAACTTACACTGGAGTTAATGATGGAACATTTTGGGCTCCTTGCATAAACCTGAGCAGCCTGCTGTCTGACAGCCAGCAAGGTCTGCCCAGAGAGACGCCGGTGTTTATCTGCCATGTCCTTTAGTTTTTATGGCACTCAGTCACCTTGTATATTTAATGGGGAAATTTGCTGAAATGGTTACTAAGCCACAGGGAAAAGAAGGAAGGGGGTGGGGAGCCACTCTTCGACCCTGAAGTTGGCAAAGTCATCTCATTAATCAGACCTGTGCTGGGATACAACGTTATTCATGTTCAGGGCATTAAAACTTGAAGCTAAAATTGTACCAGGAGGTAATTTGAGTACAGGCAGCCTGTCTGTCTGTGATAGATTTATGATGTTTACTCAACAATGGATGGGAGCTGTTGGGAAAAGAATGCTCCCCCACCCACCCCCCGCTTTTTAAAAACACATCATCAGCCCACAGTGATCAAGTTCCCAATTTTTGTGTGCGTGTGCAGAGCCTTTAAAAACTGTCTTCTGAGTGATAGCAACATATTGTTCTTGCCCATTCTGAGCTCACAGAAGGAGGAAAATGGGCCACTGAGATTGGAATGAACTATCAGGAGACACTTGGTAACTGCAGCACCCTCTGACTGCAATGCTTTGCCCAGGATATCCCATAAAGTGTTATTTCCCTGTGCAAAGTGTTGAATCAGAACATCTGGCCACTGAGTCATCCCATAAGCAACACTGACTTCCCAACAAAAGCCACCATATTCCCTGTTGAGGATTTTGCTTTTGAGTGCCTTTTTGGTTACAGTTGAGAACAGATCGTAGGTGACATCAGAAAATTGAAGGATCCTATTTTCTAAGTTCTACTTCCTCTTTCTTGGTAATGAAACACAGAAAATAGGAGAGTCACACTTGTCTGTGTCAGTCCAGGTAAACAATTCCTCCAGGCCACAGAGTGAAGGAAGAGCCATCACCCTGTCGATGGGTCCTGCTACTTGGACAGGAAGTCCCTTCAATAAGAGGGTTCATTTAAAATGTAGTACAGAGCCAGCATGGTGGTGATCCCAGACTGTCAGAGGTTAAAACAGGAGGATCCCAAATTCAAGCCTAGCCTGGGCAACTCGGCAATTTCTTAGTGAGATCCAGTCTCCGAATTTAAAAATGGGGCAACACTCTATCTCCAAATTTAAAAGTAGGGAAGTAGCTGGGGATGTAGCTCAGTGCAAAAATCCTGGACTCAATCCCCTATTACAAAAAAAAGTTGCACCATAGGGGCTTCCTACTGCACTTGGACACGCAAGCAACAACCATAGGAACTGAGAGCTGCAATGCACTTCCAGAGTGTCTGTCTTCTTACCAAGGCCTGAGTGTCTGACATGCAGGCAGGGAGGGGGTCCCATGCCCTTGGCACTGTCTCTAGCTGCATAACTTGGCCTTGGGCCTGGTGCATTGGTGATAAATTGGAGATAACCAGAAGATTGTTTTGCAAACCAAGTGAACATTTTAAGCAGTCTGATTAAACAAACCTACTTTTCTCAACATATCTCAGAAATATTTTGTAACAGAGGCTTAGATATGAATCCTAAAACTTACTAGTCTTGATACATCTTACATTGACTCCTAGCCTCTGTCACCTAGCAAGGATACAAGTGGGAAAGTTGAGGCCATTTTTAATCTTTTGTTTTTACCTGAGGCCTCACCTGGAGTGCCTGGGGGGCATGGTTTCTGGGAGGGTTGCCAGGTGTGGAACAGTTCAGGAGCAGCAGCAATGGAGCCTCCCGACATCTGCAAAGGAATTCCAGAAGCCTGGACCCCTGCAGTAATAATGTTTAGCTGCAGGGTGGATGTACGTGCGTATATCTATGTGTATATTTGTGTGTTTATGTGTGTGTGGGTGTATGCATGAGCGTGTGCTCCTCACACTGAAAGAGGTACCATGCCTGAGGAACAGGGAGGATGTCAGTAATTTACAAGTAAAGATAAGCCAAGATTAGGAGGAGGAGGTCAATCAGATAAAAAGTACCACACACACAACTTGGATTCCAGCCGATTCTTTCATTTATTCTGAAAGGAACAGGAAGGAGAAGAGTACTGACTTCTTAGGAGCTTCCTGGTGGTTTATTTCAATCTCATCTTTTAAAAAGCTACAGCAATTTGAATAGCCTTTTCTGCTTCTTCCTCCTCCTCCTAAGAAGGTAAGAAAAAACTTCCTTAGAGGTTTTATCCTTGAAAGACTTACTATCTTGGAAGACTTGAAATGTTTACTCTCAATGTCCTCACCTTTCCTTCCAGTGTGAACATTATTTGAAAGCCTAACTTTGCCACTATCACCGAGTAGAAGCCTGAACTGTGGGTATGAACAGGAGCGGAGAGGCTGTGGCCGCTGTTAGGTCCCAAGAACCCTAACTGTGAACCGGCCAGCACTTTCTACAATGTCCATAAGACTCCACCAAGAGTTACAGTCCAGAGCAGTTCTCTATTCCTCTGACTATTTCAAAGCACATTAGGGTATTATGTTTTGACAATCTTGGAAGCCAGAATGTCACATTTGCAGGTAATGGTTAAGGAAATTATAGGGCAGGGGTGAAATGACCCTTTCAAGCAAAAAGCTAGTACTGGAATCTGGGTCCACTGTGGTTCCCTGCCATTGTTGTCATTATCACAAAACAATCTCATAGAATTTATCAGCATGAACAACATTTGCAAATAAAGAAGGCTTCAGCCTTCTACCTGGACAAAGGATAATGGCATCTTGGAGGTTAAAAATGTATCTTAATCTTCTCTTTGGTTACAATAAAGTTGGAAGTTAAAATAGATGAAAATAGACTGAAGTGATCAGGGTGGGACCAGAGACAGCAGGTAGTGAAATATGAGGAATTTCTAATGAGAAACAACAAATTGGAATTTGGATTGGCTTTGTTTTTATTCTGTTAATTTAGTTTTGTTTTGTCTCAGAAACCTGCCCCAGAATGACTTCTTCCCTCTTTTATCTTTGTAAGTTTTGCTATTTTTGAACTAGTGTATATACACATTTTCATGGCTTTTATCCCTATAAATTAAAGCAATGCTATTTTTGGTGGTCCAATGTTTCCTGAAGCAGAGTTAAGAAGCAGAATAATAAGGTTTTCAATCATGCACAAGACTGACAATTAGCTAATAAAAATCATTTTTTGCCCTATTCCCTCAAAAGTCAGTTCTCAGAAAAACAATTCATTTACTGTATGTGCCCTGTTTACCAGTAAGGTTAAAGGTTCAGGAAGAGAAAGACGTCAAAATATTTACATTAAACCAAGCCATCATTCCTATACATATCGTGGTCTGGCTCTGCAGACCCAGGAATGTCCCTGTGCCGCCCACCACAGGCAGAGGACAGCTCGCTCCACACTATGCCTGTGCTCTCATTTTCTGCGACCAGTTCTTTTTTCTCTTGAGACTGCTGTCATCCTTTCTTTCTAGATCTTCTTTTCTTTCTTGCGATATTTAATATTTCAGAGCTAAGGTCATTAGGACCTTAGGAGAGTATTTTCTAGTGCCATGTTTCTACTGTTTCCTGATATATTTATTTTTAAAAACACTCAGTTTTATGAATTAAAGTACTATCTACAACTGTCACCAGCACTGCCTCTGTGCCAGGTATTATGCTAAATGCTTTCCCTCCTCATCCTTTCATGTGTCCCATGATGGCACGACAGCCATAGTCCTCCCCAGTCCGTGGCTATGGAAAGCAAGGCTCAGAGACATCAGACAGTTTGCCAGAGGCTGGGCAGACCACATCAGCAGCTCAACTGACCAAGTCTTGTGATTTATGGACTCTCCATTTCCTCGATCTAGACAAAGGAGCTCCAGACCTGGCCAGGCCTTCAGAATTACATTCTTGAGCCATTTGTACTCCAGGGAGAGATAGAGCCAAGACAGCCAGGTGGTCCCTCATCAACATGAGCAATGCTTTTCCAGAGCGGGACCACAAGGAAGGCCAGGAATAGGGGCTGGGGGACAATAATCAGAGGCCTGCTCTAGAGGCCAAATGGGCCACCCTCCACCCACTAGAATCCTGCAGCCAAGCAGTTCACTGCAGAGGCAGAGCTGTGACAGAGGGAGGGTCCCATCATCTGGGACTTGGTCTGCTCTGTAGTGTCCCCAGGAGAAAGCATACTGGGGTCACCAGCAGCCCAGAAGGCTGGAGAACATGCCTATTGGACATGGACTTGAAGTCTGTAGGTTCCATGTAGATCCTTATGTTACTGAGCATGGCAGGAGGAAGGGGCTTCCATGTGGCAGCTCCACCCTGGGCACAACTTTCCTGAGACCTGCACACTAGGGCTAGGCACTAACTGGGAGAAAGGACACAGCCGCCCACCCTTCAAGGCTCTGGGCTGAGTGCATCAGGTCTATGCTCACTCCCGCAGGTCCTGTCCAACACATCCAGGCCACCTACCCCAGTGCCTTTCAGGGGATGGCCTGGCCACAGTGGGTGCCCATGGATAAGCAGTGGGGAGGCCCCTTTTACCCAACAGCTCCTGGTCACAGAGGCTTCCATACTGGAGGTACCAAATGGAGACCTGCAGGAGTCAATAAGCAACCTGGAAGGTGCATACTTCACCACATCAGACACACAGCACTGTGCCATCCATAGCCCAGAGCCACTCCACACACTCATCACATGCACATGCTGCTGCACACACCCACCACAGACACCCACATACCACCACAGACAGCACACATCACAGACACCCACACTCAGTTCTATACAGAGCATACACACCGCACACACAAACTACACACACTGGCACCCACATCACACATCTAGCCATGCACACACATATCCACCAATGCATCCCTGCACAGTGCAGCATACCACACACAAATTACACAGGCACAGGTACACAAACACACACAGGTACACATACCCCATAACTATCCATTTATAAATGGACTACAGACACCCAGGCTCCAACTACACCCACTGTATCCTCATACGCACAGACACAGCCCCCACATGACCACACACACAGCCTCACCCCCACACAAGTGCTTATGTGTGCACACTCTTTCTCCCTCCCCCAGTGTGGGCTCCACCTACCCTAGGCAGCCCTACCAGACCTGGAGAGAGCTGCCAGACATCATCCTGCTTAGAAAGGTGGCAAGGTGTGAAGGACTGAGCATTTGTAAAGCAACCCCTCGCTGAAATAAGAGAGCAGATGTGCCTTAGCCTAAAGACAGTGCAGGCAAACCAGGTGGCCGTGGTCCCCACCAGAACACCTTGAGAGTGAATGGCAATGCAAGAAGTGATGAAGGGACATTGAATTGATTCCCAGTGGACATGAATAGGCCTATCCTGAGCAAACTGGAGTCTGGGGTCCCCTCATCTAAAGGGACATGGGACAATCATTAGAGTTGTGCATTGTTGCCTCGAAAGGCTCAGGAGATAAAATAATGAATTGGGAATTAGTGCTAAGGGCTGGAGGTGGAGCGGTAACCATTTTTGATGGTATATTTCCCTTATTTTTGTTTGCTTTCCTCCCACCATGGCAGCAATGATCCGTTATGAGTGGGACTCTTCATGGTTTCTCAGCTCATTTCCCTTATCCATGTTGGAGTTTCTCAAATGCACCCCCTCTCCACTGGCTCAGGGGTAGGGACCTGCCTGGGCCCTCCAGCCTCTATGTGACTGATGGCCTTGACCTTCTAAATAGCACCTGGGAAGAAGAAGATCCAAACTCCTTAACTAACATTCACTCAGCAGCCACAGGAAAGAGCAGGCCTGGCAACTGTGCTCCCTCGAAGTCCCATGGGACCCTGTTGAAACAGCAGATTCTGGTGCCAAAGGGCAGGGCTGGGACCTTTTTGGACTCAGATGGTGGCTACAGCCAAAAGCAGAGCCTAAAAGCCCACAGAGGTCATTTGACTGCTAACTATGTCCTGATGTCTCCCTTCCCAAATGTCACTTATCATCAACAGTCCTTCATAAGGGAAAATGGTATTTGCTTTCACAGATTTACAAGGCACAAAGAGGCTGCATAAGAAAGAGCTGAGGTCATGCCAGTCTGCCCTGCATTTACACCCAGGATCCACTGACTGTGTCACATAGGTGAGCTGCTGATCCTCACCAAAACTCAGTTTTCTTAACCAAAACAAAAAGTTAATAATCCCTGCCCCCTTTTATGAGGACTGGAAATAATGTTGTAAGCCACCAGAAGTTGTATTCAGAGCTCAACTGGTAGCTGGGATCACTGGAAAGGTAAGCATTTATTAATCCATCTCCTCAGGGACACATTCCTGAAACAGAGCCTCTGGATCTGGGTGGATTCAAGCAGACCCACCTGGACTGAAGGACTGGCTTATGCCATCCAACCCACTACTCCAGCCATGAACCCAGGTTGGCTTTTGAGATTCTGTTAAATTCCAAAAGAAAAGAAAGACCCATGATTGCAGAAATGAGAGCACAATGCACAGGCAAATAGTTTTCAAAGTGTAAATCAAGTTTAGAGTTTGGAGAAAAGAGTTCTACCTAGATGCTTGGAAGCCACGGCCAAAATTCCCCATTGTACTCCCTCTACAGCACAAAGGCAAATGTGGCTCAGTTGACTCTGAACTTTCGATGAGAGCCATTTGTCAGAAAGCCTCAGTAAAGATGAGCATGGCCACCTGCCAATACTGTGAAACCCTCACTGCTTTTGACTACTCAGTCCAGAAACCCAACATGGGAATCAGTTCAATGGAGCCCAGTTGTTCCAGGCTCAGTGCTCTCTCATATAAAGAAGCTACCAAAAGCCCATGCCAAGGAGCTCATGTGTGAACCTTCTGCCTGGCCATATGCATGGAGCCCTTGGCTTAACCACATTTTTGCAGTGGTTGAAATATGTGCAGATCTAACTTCAGATCAACTTGCAAACATCTTAGAGATACCAGCATGAAAGGCAAGGGTCTGGATGTCTGGGAACACCACTTCCAAAGAAAAAGATTCTGAAAAACTACAGAAGAGCAAACTCCCTCCAATCTCCAGGAAAACCCAAAGAAAGCATAAAGGAAGCCTGCCAGCTTTTGGGAAGAAAGTGGTGGTCTCTAGGAGGTAGCACAGGTTCTCTGAGAGAAAGTCATTCCATGCTAACCTCATTTCCTGTTTTGACGAGCTTCACCAGCACAGTCAATTAGGGGAATGCCCCAGAAAGTGTGTCTTGCTTTCAGTAAAGCATTTGAAAACCTCTCATCATATCCTATCTAGAAAGGTTCAAAAGATGGGCCAGGTGATGATAAGACCAGTAGGGTTCACAATTGGTTGGACAACCATCTCCAGGGAAGGCCAACTCATGGTATCATGTCCATCCTGTCAACCTCTACTCCCAGTGTAGCCACTGGATAAGGCTCCACTGGCCAGGCCACCAGTGCTATCTCAGAGGATCAACTGTTCTGTGCTGTCTGCCCACTGGCAAGCCTGGTTGGAAGTGACTCTCTGGAGCTCTACACAAGAGTAGGTTGAGGACCACAAGGTGATAGTGTCAGCCTCTAAGGTTGGACACAAAGGACATTCTTCGGAGGGAAGCAAAAATGATTCTCATGGAGAGCCACAGGACTCTGTCCTGTGTTCTTTCACACCTGCTATTGTAAAGTAAACTGCAAAGAGACACTGAAGGCATATTTACTAAATGGAAAGCTCTGAGAAATGTCCCTGAAAAATCAGGAAAGACTCAGGGGCTAGAAAGCTGGGATGAAACATGCCATAACCAGTGCAAAGTGCTGTTTCCATTAGACACAAAAACCACACTTGGAGTACAGTGTATGTATATCTGCTTCCAGTTGCACAACTAAACATTTGAGTGTAGTCAGGAATATAAGAAACCAACCCTTCACTTTTAATTCTTTCTATAATATTGAGTTTCCTTGGGGTGTTAGGTACTAAAAATTCCTCTCCTACTTATTTTAGGGCCTTGTTGTGAGAACAAAATAAGTCCGAGATGTTAAAGTGCTTTGAAAAAGGGAAAGCTCTGAAATTCAAAATAGTATTATTCTTTGTTGTAAGGTGCTTTCCCTTCAACCAAAAAAGAAAATATGACAGTCTCTGAGTGATAAGTAGAAAATGATTCAGCTTTGGCTTCTGTTTCTTCATCTTTAACCCCAAATTGGTTGAGCTTGCTATGCCACCTCCCTGTGCCCATTTCAAAAGCTTTGATTCCTCTACATGGTAACATCTCTTGCCAAAATTTCTTCTAGCACTGCCCTAAATTGTTGGATTAGACTAATTACAGAGCAGTTCAGAAAACACTTTTTTCAGGGCTGAGATTCTGAAAGGCAAATAGAAGCCACTAGAGTAAACCCTCGAGAATATAGGTCTGGGTCTTGGACTTTCACAGATGTTTAAAATTCTGTTCAATCCTACATCTCAGTGTTTTGAAAGCATGTTGCCCTTGCTGCTGCACAAGCCCTGGCTCAAAATGTAGATGCAAAATATAGTGCAGGCCCAAGACAAGAGAATGGGCCTGCGTGAAGTCAGCTGAAAAGAGTTACCTTAAGCTTCTCCAAAGTTCAGCACAATTCCATTTAGCAGGTAAGAACTCTGCTCCCGTAGGCCATGCTATGCCATGCCATAGAACATTGTCTTTTATGAGCCATATGTTCTCACCTTAGTTGTCTGATATGGCAGCACCAAGCCACATCTAGACATTTAATTTTAAATTAAAATAAGAAAATTAAGAGTTCAGATCCTTGGTGCATGAGTTACATTTTAAGTGTTCAATGGATTCATGTAACCAAGGGCTACCATGTTGGAGAGGGCAGCCCCAGGCCAGTGTTTCTCAACCTTGGTCATGCATTGAAATTGCCTGGGAAGCTTTTCAAAATACTGCTACTTGCCTCTCCCCCAACTCAACCCCAAATTCTGATGTGATTGGGCTGGGTAAGGCCTGAGTGTCTGGAGTTTTTATACACCCTGAGAAATTCTACTGTCTGAATTCTAGAGTCTGAACTATTGCCCTAATCACCTAGAATTGGGTAGTCAACGCTCTTGTCTTTTGTCTCCTTTTAGCCTTATGAATGAATTATCTTCTGAACACTATGGGTTATTTCTGGTTCTTCTCAAGCCTGTGATTCCATCTTTTTGAAGCTATGAATAACTCTAGGAGTAAGGCAGAAATGGACAGAGGATGCAGTTGTGTTTTGCTCTTGAACACAAGAGGGGATGGCCACTCGGGAGGGGATATGTGTGCCTGCAGAGCCCTTTGCACCAGGGCAGAGCTGTGTCCAGAGGGAGAAGATTTAACGCTACATGAGCCATGATCCAAGGCATATCCCAAAACCAGGACTGGGCCAGGATGCCTTGGCAGCCTCCAGGGCTCTGTCACTACTGCCATGGAGCCAGAGGAGAAAGAAAAGAATCTCAGGGCAGCATGGAATCTTTGGAGTCATCATCTGGACTTCTTATGTTCTGATGAGGAAAGTGGCAGCTAGAGACACCTACAGAGGCACATGCCTCCAGAACATTATGACCTTTCATTTTCCGGGAATGCAAGCAAATAATAGAGGATGTGGGTAAGCAAAAGCAAAACTTGGTTTCTGTTGAGAGTCTTACTACCCAGAGAGCAGTCAGTGATTGACCCAGCTTTCCTGTAGGAAAGCCTGGCTCCCAAGAGCCTGGCTCCTCCCCTTGTCACTCCATTGACTGAACTCAGAGATAGAGGCTTGGTTTCATCATGTACCAAACAGTGGCCACAACATGGGGAGATCAGCATCACAGAATTGCCATGAAGCGAGGAGATGCTGAATCAGTCAATACATGAGGCTGAACAGAGCGTCAGGTGCTGTGACAGACAGAGGAAGAAGCCAGAATATATCTGTCTTCATTGAGAGGAAAGTTGGGGAGTAGGTTGAGATAATAAATGAAGAAGCAGGATAACTGCTGATAGGAGTAATTCTGTGAAGAAAATAAAATAATCACGAGAGAGACAAGGAGGGTTCTCTGGAGTCATGGTATTTAGGGAGCTTCCCAGAGCCCTGCATATTTGGGCTGAGGCCTGGACATGCCTTGTTGCATCCACTGTGCTGATCATAGTGGGGATGTGTGATAACCATGGCCTTCTGGTAAGTTAACTCTGAGAAGCACAAAATACTAAATATGGACATTTAAAAGTGAAGATGGGCAAAAAGCACGGGAGGGGCTGGGGATTTAGCTCAGTCATGCTCCTGCCTGCCTCGCAAGCTCAAGGTCCTGAGTTCGATCCCAGGTACTGGAAAAAAAAAAAGAACTGGGAGGTGGCTACCAATGGCCTCTTTGGCCTGTCCCCAGGAAGGTCACACTGTCCTGCTTGTGACTATGGTGAACAGAGGGACTCTGCAGAAGAAATCAATCATTTCAAAGAATATCCAAGTGCCAAACCCAGTGTCTCAGGTTTGAAGAGTGGGTGGATCCAGGGAATCAGTGCATCTCAATACAATGCCCGTGACAAGCTGCACACAGCAATCCTTGACACTTACTGAACAAAGCCCGCTCATAAGGAGGCTAGAAATGCCCAGAAAGTGGACAGAGCTGATCCTGTCCACTACTTTATCTCCAGAACCTGCTACACAGTGGGTCCCAGAGAAATCTATATGGAATGAATAAGCAAAGAGGTGATGGATCTGTGGAGTACGAGAGGGAGCAAAGAAATCTGAGGTCTCTCCGGTGTAAAGCTCAAGGTTGGGAGTAATCTTGGGTTCACAGCTACAGTCCTCGATCAGGGTGGGTGTGGAAAGAGACTTTCAGACGAATCCCAATGCTCTTCTCAAATGTCAACTTGCTCATACTGACTCAAGGGAGATCTAAAGAGATATAAGAAGTAGGACAAACATGGCTGAGTAATAAAAGATTCAAGTTCAACACAATATAACGATGTCATGATGATCCGTGTGGTTATGATAAGATTTTTATTTGTGGCCTTGGAGAAATTCATCTCAAACACTGTTCCCTTAAATTAGTGTTCAAATGTAGCTAATAAACAAACAATTCAGTTTTCTTTAGTTTTGCTTTTAATGAAGGAGAAAGGAGTAAGACACAAGACACTGACCAGATAAATAGGAAACTGACCAGAGTTGACAGTGACCAAAATATCGCAGACACATCACCAGTGAGTGCAGAGGCCCTCAAGAATCCATGGTGGTTAGAATTTGGTCCCAGGGCAAACCCTTCGCCTGCTTTCCAGCTGTGATCTGCTGGCAGCAGGTAAAGGTGCTGGAGGTGGGGGTCAAATCCTGATTTTTCGATCTGTGTCATTTTCGATCAAGTGTGTCACAGAGCTTCCTGTTTCATCTCCCAGTTATTCTGAAACAAAAATATGCATGAAAAACATAGGTCACTGCCAACCGCATTGAGAGACAGTCACTGTAGCACATGGAAACTGAAAAGGGAAAGACAGATCATAAATGCCACTGTAAGCTGGAGAATCAAATTTATCAGCATCTATTCATATAGTGACAACAAAAATTACAGGTGGTGACAGTGATGTGTGGCATCTATTTTAAAATAATTCAAAAGGGACCAGAAAGACAAGTGTTCCCAGACACCCACTGCTTTGTTTGGGGCCACCCTGTGTGTTTACTGAAAAGCCAAGGCCACTCCTTGTGGGCCCCGAGGCTTCTCTCTATTTGCTCTTGATTTGGCTAACGGACACACAGGACTTCCAAGACCACCCAGGCATTTGTCCAGGTGATATCTTGAGCTCTCCTCTCCAAGGGCCCAGAGCTACTTGGTGAGAAGCTCCAGTGGAATTGCAACTCAGTGAGTCTGCATCTCTAGTCCCCTCTCCTCCTCCCCTCCCAGGAGATAAGAGCCACTTCAGGACAGCTGCCCTCAGAAACAGCATCCAGTAATCACAGCTCATCTGAACCTGTGCCTGCAGCCTCAGGGAGGGGGAAAGTGAGAAACTGGGACCCTGATTGAGCAAAGGCCCTGAGGACGGCATAGAGCTGACATTAAGCTCCAGAAAGACCAGGGTTCTATTAATAACTGCTCTGCTGCCTGACACCAGTGTGGTGGGCCTCCTAAGCTGCACCCGGGTTGCAGATCATTCTCAGCTCTCCCAAACAAGTGAAAGGGTATTTCCAAAGACAGACAGAAGGCAGGGTAGATTCACAAATACAGACCATGTCATGTCCCCAGAGCCCATGTTGCAGCCAAACAAACCCAGCTCTGCACTTAAATCTGCTGCTCAAACACGCCAGGGGGAGATTTTCCAGGAGAGGACCACAGCCAGCACTTCCGTGGGAGGAAGGTCAAATTCAAGCCAGACTTCAATTTCCAACCCTGTTCTATGCCCAGCACTACTGATGGCCTGAGAAAGGATGACCAAATCTCCCAGTTTGCCCCAGATGCAACTCTGAGCTCCCCATGAGCACCAGAGGCCCCTGCCCCTTCACTATTGCCTTTTGTTAATGTACAGCATTTCCTACAGAATGGGAGAGAGGAGGTGTGACATTGGAAAAGCTCTATCTTTCCTTGGAGATTCCCTCACCATGCACAGCAGCACCGGAAGGACCGAGGAGTTAAGAAACAAAGCTCTTCGACTGGCGGATTATGTTTCCCAAACACTTTTGGGTGAGCCTTTTATGCACCCTGGCTTGGCCTGCAGGCTTCCGCTGCATGGTGTTAGGAAATGCCAAGGGCAGACTGCCCGGCCTGCAAGGCCTGGGTGGACCTCCTCTCCTCTGTATTGTTTCTCTCTGATGCCTTGTGCATGAATTAGCTAATCCACACAAACTTCTGCAGCTTTAGTTTTCTCTAAAGGGCCCCATTTGCTAGTGGCAGTGAGAAATAGAGCCTGCTAAGAGCTGAGGACACTGGCCCTGAGACACCTAGTTATTCTGTAGGAACACCACCCGGGAAAACCTGCTTCCCGTTCTGTGGCCTATGAGCTAGCATTTTCTAATGTGGCTTAAGGCCCGGCATCTGGGCCCAGGATCTTGTACACAGGGCCTTCCTGGGTGGGCAAAGAGAAACAGGAACTAAGCAATGCATCAGTGGCTGACAGGGGTGGAAGGGGAAACCTAGTTCCCTTTGTTTCACCATTGAAACAGAGGTGGCCACTAGTCTGTGGCCCTCACCAGTCCCCTCACTTCTGATTAGGACAAAGTGCCAAAATCTCAGAGCCCTGATGGCTACAGTATACCCAACGGGGTGGACCTAGACCCAAATCAGAGAGATGACAGGGCCCTAAGGTTTACCTGATGGCCCCCTCATGACACACAAGAAGAAGAAAGTGGGCGACCTTCTCAAGGTCACACTGGGAGGGACACAGCTGGGACCGGGACTGGGTCTTTCCACCTAGCCCCCACAGGCTTGTGGCAAATACAAAAGATTTTGGATTCCAGCTGTTCACTGCAAGGCCTGAGTTTGCCTGTCTGGGACCTTTTGCCTGGATGAATCCAGTTCCTGAGGACTCCATGCTGGCTGGTTGTCTTACCACTGAAGACCCAGGATAGTCCATCTAGGAACTACAGGTTTGCCCTTAATTCCCAGTAAATCACACATGTGGCTTCTTTACATCAGGGTATACTGGGAATGGGCAGGGACTACCAGTGCATTCCCAGCATTGGGACAGCCTAAGGCAGTTTGCAGTCACATGTATGGGTCACTGTTATTCTCTGCTTCCTGTGAGTCTTAGCCCCGCCCCCCCCCCCAGTTAGGCATACAACTTCACTATGTCCCAGATCTGACCAACAGCCTTGGGACTATGCATACCACACTGAACACCAGCCTTCCTCCGAGACCGGAAATGCAGCTCAGGGAATCTTCTGGATGCTCACGGAGCCTGATCCCAAATCATGTTCCTTCTGCTCCTGACAGCACTCAGAGGCAAGGCTGTTAGCTTGGGAAGATAAGAAGGGGAGGGATACCCACACCAACCCTGTCCCTGGACTGCATGGCCCACCAATCAGGCTGATTTGCCCCTGAGTCAGTCCTTCAAGGCCCTACTTCCTGGGCAGTGAGTACCAAGGCAGTGGAAGTGAAGACCACAAACTTGCTTCAGCTGTCACATCCAGGACCCTGGCAGAGCTTCCCTACTGAGGTGCCAAGTCAGAGCCCCGGCTGCCCACATGCAAAGGAAAAATACTTGAGCCTGTCCTGCCTCTTCACAGCACTGAGGTCTTCAACAGCACTTTGGAAAGTGACCAAGGGGGTTGTGCTGGGGCTGCTCAATGGCACCAAGATGTGCAGCTGTCAGAAGACTGCTACCTTTATTTCTCAGAAAGTGTTTATTGCTCATTTCAGACTCCCCTTAGGGATAAGGAGACGTGCTCTCTGGGTAAATCATAAGGTTTCTGTGCTGCTGAAGATGTCAGGGCGGGGAACTGAGGCAATAACTTGAGGCGCCCTGCTCTCACCTCTTGTGTCCAAAGCTTGAGTTCATGTTGTTACTAGGGTTTGGGGGTGCTCCCCTCTTGGTTTCCAGGTTCTTCTCATCTCAAACAAGGAATTGAACAAGACAACCAAAAATGGTGACAAAGTTTATTTGAAAAGTGAAGGGTAAGGGAGAAACTGGCTCTGTAGAGTGAACTTGGGCCAAATAAAAGAAGGGAAAAAATAAAAATAAAAGTATACCAAGGGAAGCACAAGGTGGGCTACCATGAGGAAAGCCACAGGTGAACTCTGCATGGTGTCTGTGTCCTTTTATCCTGTCCACACCTAGAGGGAACCCACCAGAACTTCTCCATACAGGATCCTGAGAGGCAGTGCTGAGTAGATTCTGGGATGCACCAGCCCTTTCTTCCCAGCCAGCCTAAGCCCCGCCCATCTCTCTATCTCAACATCTCTGAGCCGACTCGCAGAGTGGGGGTGGGGGCGGCAGTCTGCTGAGAAGCAGCTTCTGCAGAGTGCTCCATTCATCATTACAGACTGCTCATGGTTCAGAAAGGGGCTGTGTCTCAGTGTAGGGGCTGTCAGTGCCCCAGCCACCCCAACGCCCAGTCCACTTGGCAGCCATCACTGAGCACATCCCTTCTGCCAAATTGTGCTCCTGGTGTGTGCTGTCACCAGAACCTGGCACCAGCACTCTCGGGTCGGTGCATCAGGATGTGTTTCACCAGGCAGGACCAGAAGCACCAGGAACTCAACAACTGGAAGTGGGAGGTGACACCAAGTTTCAATCCAGCATCCTGGTGTCACACTCTGCCATCTCCTGGGATGATCAGGAGCTCACGGGTAACTCAAACAGCAGACCCTGAGGATCCTGCAGGCTGGCCAGCCTTTGGGTACCAAAACGTGCCTCTAACAGTTCCTTTGATTTACACTAAAGTCGGAAATGGACAAAGGTCAGCAGCCCTTACCAGGATATTTTCACGTCTAACCCTGCCACACCTCTCACATTGGCTACTTTCTCCATCTTTTGGATAAAACCCACTTTCCAAACAACTAAACCTCATAGATATTTTAGCAGATTTAGTCTGGTTGACATTGAAAGGCCAGAATTAAGGACAACCATGCTGTATAGCTTTTGAGAAATGCAAAGGGCCTTTGAAGGGTTTGTTGGCTTCTAAGTTTGTATTAGGACACCTGAGGGAATCTTGGCCTTCAGGAACACTGATGACAACTGCAGACCCTGTTAGATGCAGTCTTTCAAGTATTTCTGTTACTTGTAACCCTAGACAGCACGTCTCAACTGGGTCTCCGGGCAGGCAGCATGCCATCCTTGAGAATATGTTAGAAATGCATATTCTCAGGCTTGGCCCTGGGTCTTCTACTCTGGAGCTCTGGGTGTGGGGTGAAGAGTGTGTGTTTTCACAGCTCCCAGTGATGGAGACGGGGTGAGAACAACTGCTGGCAAGTGATACCTGCTCTGAGCAATAGGTTCAGTCCCTGCTGACCACGGTGATTGCAGCTGGCTGTCTACTGATGTCCACAGTTTAGGTAACAGTACCCAAGCTAATCACAGAAAGGCTCTTTCCTAAGTGTCCACAGTTGGAGGGAAGAGCAAGCAAGCGGCTCAGAAGCCACCTAGGACCTCCAACAAGTCCTTGGTGTGACCTTGAGGGCATGTTGGTGTAATTCGCTCCTTTACCTCCTTTCCAGAGCTGCCCATTTGAACAGCATGGGGCTGAGCACCAGAGATATTATACCTGCACCAGAGACATCTCCCCAGATCAAATTTCTCTCCAGCCAAGTGTCACCCCATCTTCTGCCCTCCTTTCCTCAGCTTACACAGGCCAGCTGAGGACACAGGATCCCTGATGTCTATTGTCCTTTCTCTCAAATAGGAATACAGAAATGTCACCAGCTCCCCATGCTACTGCCTCCCTGGGGAGGAGAGTGGGTGCAAACCCCACCCACCTCAGGCTCTGCTGGCACAGAATCTGGGCACAGATAGTGGGCACTAGCAAAAGGCTCATGGAGGAACAGGTAGGAGGCAACAGACGACCAGACCAAAAAAAAAAAGTAAAAAAATAGTTTGTTTACCATTTTAGAAAACTAACCTCATACAGGAAGTATGAGAAAAAGAAGAAAGAAGAAAGGAAAAAAAGTCATGCCTTGAAGCTGGAAGTGCACTTTTGTTACAAATAAAATGTGTGTTCCTCAGTTTCCATCTTTAGCATTGCAGGGATGGTGGGAGTAGGTAGGGCAGGCCACTGGGGGAGGCTAGGAATTTACAGGGGATGGGGATAAATACATGAGGCTTGTCTGAACCAGTGCAGGACCGTGTCCCCTTTCAGGGCCCTCCTTGCAGGTGTGACCACCCTGACCAGACTTGGGGAAGAGCACACCTCAAATGGAAACTGCCATCCCCAGTGCTCCCACCCCTGCCTCTTCTGCCCCAGGTTCTGCTGTCTTGTGTACTTCAGGGGAAGAAACAGTTGCAAGATCGAGACGACCTCTCTCACACCCTTCCAGAATGGCAGAGCTGGAAGACACTGCCATACCAGGCTGACCATCCTAGCCCAAGGCTGCACACACCTTCAGGACAAGCTCCAACGGGTCAACTGCTTTAGTTTCATGGACACTGACGGGGGCCACCCCCACCCGAGGCAGACAGGGTGAGAGCTGATGTTTGACCTGACACAGAGCCATCTGCCCCCAAAGAAATCCAGCTCAACCGGATTTTTTAAAATGGGGGTGGAGAATTAGACTGTAGAAAAGCAGTGACACAAAAAACCATTTCCTCTTTTGTAGGAGAATAGGAAATAGGAATCCTCCCTCCCTATGATAAAAAATAAACACAAACACTATGAAATATCCACACACGGAAAAGATACCAACTAAAGGATTTTAAGTAAAGGATTACTATCGCTGTGAAAGAAAGCAATTAGTCAAGAAAGAAAAACTCTATACACCAAAAATCTCAAAATAGAACCAAAACCTGCAAATCATACTCAAGAGTCTATTGCACACCCATGTTTTAGCCTGCTGTTGAAAAGGTTAATAATTTTCCTACCGAAACTGAATGTGGGTTGTGAAAGAACATTAAAATGAAGAAAATTTCCCCGTGGCTGCTAATTTATTATCACCAAAGCCATCAAGTTTCAGTTTGAGTTATTTGTATTTATTTGTGAAAACAAAGATTAGATAAGTAGAAACATACACCCCATCCTAATTATTGTCCTGGAGTACATGAGTTTTAAGATAAAAAAAATAAGACCCTACACACACACATGTGAATGCACACACACATACATGAGAAGGCAAAACAAGAGTCGGGGGGAGAATGCTTTTAACTCATTCTTTCATTTCAGAAAAATGTACTGTCTCATGTAAAAACACTAACATTTGTTTACAGTCTGTCAAGACAGAAGAATTGATGTGTACAAAAATTTTACTTGGTGATTTTTTTGTCCACTGTATGGCCATCAAATGTTTTTAAACTGCAAATTGTAATTTTTGTTTTGCATTCACAAAAGTGTAGTGACAGCCATATAATTCATGTGGAAGGCTTAGGGGAAACATGGAATTTAAATTCTGCTTTAAAAGATCAAATTATGAGCTTGGAAACATTTATGAGCAGGTGGAGCCTGTTGAAACGTGGGGTTTAGGAACAGAGTTGGCTTTTAACTCAGATGTGTCTCACAGCCAGGTGAGCAGGGTGCTTTCTGAAGTTTTAAAAGAAAACCAAAGATGAAATAGTTAATGCAGCACTAAGGGTATTCTCTTCATGTATTTCCATCACAACATAAACATCAGAATGAAAAACATAACATGCAAAAAAAAGAACTTCAGTGGTCTCACATCACCGAACAAACTGTTTTTCTACCTATTTTGTGTTGCTGGCTTTTGTTATCAACCCAATCGGCAAATTGTGGCCAATTTTGTCATGGTATAAGCAGACATTTTGTTCCCAAACGGCTTTCAACATTTTAGCTACCAAATATAGTTTATGAGAAAATGAACAAGCTACAGTACAAACAAAAAAGGTACCTCTTCTTACTAAATTAACCCCTTTTAAGGTTAAAATGTCAAATATTTGTATGTACATATACTGAAAAGCAGAGTTCTAGTAAATTCAGATTCTGAAACAGCCTGATCAGTGTTTCCTAGAAAAAGAATTATTAATTGTTAACTTACTGATTGGATTTTGATAGTGACTATATGATATTCCCTGATTCCAACTACCGTGACACTGTGGCACTTGCTTTTAATGGCACACCATATCATTGTTAATTTACAAAAAAAAATTACACACATCAAATAACTTTTGAAGGTACAGATCAAAACTCCACAGGCATCAATCAAATTAAGCCAAGGTAAAATAATCGGTTAAGCACTTATTTACTACTGAAAATAAATGACACCCACATAGTTCGTGCTATATATTGATATTGAAACCAAATTGCAGTCTTACACCGCAAATCATTTCATAAAAAAATAATGAAACTTAGTTAAAAATGAAAATGCAGGGTTTATTACATAAAGCACTAAATACTGAGATCAAAATGATGGCAAGCCGACATGGCTTTTGAAAATTGGTTTTACTTAATTACAGGAAAAAAAATTGAAAATGGAAAAACAATGAAAGACTCCTTCTTAAAAATTCAAGAATGACTCCTCGGAAGAAAAGCAGAATTTCAGACAGAAGCATGAAGAAAACTCTTCTCTGTTTGTAATCTCCTCTCAGATTTGAAGGCACAGCAAATATGTACAACATTTTTAGCCTTTTAAAATACCAACATGCCCACACACTGTCTCAGATTAAACCAAGGAGAAAATGACACATTCTGAAACCATTTTCTAAAGCTTCTTTTCCTGATAAGACTGTAGTGCTCACAATCAAATTAATGAGTTTCTAAAAAGCCCAAACAATTCTCCATAAAGAGACAGAATTGTTCACAGCAGCCTGCAGACCATTCTAGATTTTTTAGACAACATTTTGGGTATTAGTCCTTGCTGTTTCCATGTAGAAAAACTAAGCTGTTTTTCACATCTAGTTTAGAAAGAAATACTGCTCAGTGCTTTGGCTAATTAAATTGAGGGACACTTTGAAAAATACCAGTAGTCAACATGGTAATTCCCTGACTTAAAACAAAATTAAAACTTAGTTAACTCTTCTCCCCCACATACTTTGCAAATGTGTATTCTCATAATCTATTCAGCTTGAAAATTCTTAAAGTAGTAAAGAAAGGAAACACCCACAGAGAATAAGAAGTCATCATTTCTTCTGAAAGTAGATTTCTTTATAAACACACACCAGCGAATAAACAGTGAAAAAGGACCAAAAACAAATGCCAAAACTCAGGAAGATGATTGAAAAATACCTTACTGACTGTTCATAAAACTGAGCGTGAGGAATTTTAAATCATTGAGAAAGGGAGACACATTTGTGGTCAGCTTAAACATTCTCAGTGAAACATCGGTATTGCTGCTGTAAACTTGAACGGATGACAGCATCGATATAATAACATCTTCCAGTCAAGAGTGTACGTGATGTTGTTTAACATACATGTGGTTCAGAATTTACACTTCATATTTTTTACTTTCCAGTGCTGTCAGTATTATGAGACTTTTCTGATACTTTCAAGCAAGTAGCCTGACTCATGTAAGACAAAAGCATTCAAAAACAGATAAAAACAACCTTGAAAGGATACTGTAATTTAAGGACGGAGACTGACTGAGACCACAGGTTCACCTGTTCATGCTCCTGCCAGACATTAGCCGTCCTGGAATTTTCCTTTAGAACACTCTGCCCTATCTTTACCCAACAAAACTGAGTGTTCACACTCAGGAAAAGCCTGACCTTAACTAACACTTGCCACTCTTCTAAAACCACACATATCCCCTTCCCCCGATGTAAGACTTGGAAATGACAGTGATTTTAGTCATCTGGAAAGAGTGAAGCATGACAAGGTCTTGAAGCGCCTTCTTCAGAACCGCTGTGCTTTAAACTCTTTCTTACCACAACCAAAAGGGCCATGCTCACTCAACAAGGTCAAATTCACCCTGCACTGTCTCTCTAACCCGGGAATTTCTTAAGAGCAGGGTAGCACCTCACAAATGCTTTCACTGAATAAACAATCAAAACATTTTTTTAAAGTCCTACTTTTTTTGGTAAGTATCTGAATCGAAATGTGAACTCTCCTATTTTTAAAATTAATGTTTTTAGCACAATTCCTTCACATCCAACCTAGCTAATTTAACCTTCCTTTTTCAGAAAGTGTATTTGTTAACATCAAGATTTTTAAAACTTTGTTCCATTTAGAGATATTCCTAAGTATAAGTAAAATATAATTTACCCCTCAATTTACCTTTTTGCTTGAAACCAAACTATCATACTATGAAATGACAATTGCTGTGTTAAAGCTATCTGGTTTTAGTAGTTAAGGCTGGCTCAACTGTAAAACTATATAAAAAAAAAAAAACCAGGACTATTTTTTCAGAATCCAGAAATAATTGCAACTGGGGGAGTGGGGCTAAAACCCAAACAGAGAAAGGTGAAAGAATCCAAGGAACTCAGAATTAATTCTTGCTCTGGAAATGAGGGTCTCACATATTTCATTTTCTAGTTTTCACAAAGAAAAAATAAAGCTGATTTCTGGTAATAAAATTAAATATATAGCAAGTATAAAAAGGTGCAATATATTTCATAGTAATTTAAGAGAACACAGAAAGAGACACAGCATCTTTTGCAGCCTGACTTCAACCATGACGCTGGGGCTACCCTGAGTGGCAAGAAAGATCAGCCTCTGGGTCTGCACCATCGAAAACAGGGTGAGTTTGGTTGTAAACTCAGAGAGAGCTGAACAACTCTCTCTGGAAGGGTCTATTAGCACAATGAAGATACCTCAGACACCTCTGGGCCATGAAGAGCCGGGTGCATTTCTAAGAGTCCCCTAAATCCTTCAATGATGTTGGCTTGAAAGCTGTTTAATTAGCTGTAGGATGCCAACCAATCTCTTTATCAAAGCCAGCTGAAAACAAAACTGAGAGAAACAGCTTGTGGTTTCACAAAAATTTATTTTCATGAAGTGTATTTTAAAGGGAGTCCGATCGGTACGTACGATGTCATCTGTGATGTGTGGTGGGTTTGACATTTAGAGATGTCAGAGGCCATCAGATTTATCTCCAGCCTCTACTTAGTGGAGGTGTCACCACCCCTACCAGCAGATCTTATGTTCATTTCCAGCCTCAAAATCTGAAAAGATTTATTTGCTTCACACCAGCCTTCTTCATATCCTCTCACTTCCTTACCTAAGATCTAGTCAAAGGAAAGTGGAGCCGTGGGTGATGAGTGGAATAGAAGCCAACTTTCACACGTGTCACAGGGATGGTGACAGAGAGGAACAAGCCAAAAGACAGAGCCGTGCAGACAGAGACTGCAAAGCAAGCTGCTCACTGAGTGGAGAGGCTCCAACTCTCCAGCTCATTTGTTCGCTGCGACTTGTCTTGAAAAAAGCATTCTGACACAGTGGACTTTCCTTCATCGATGCTCAAAAATTGTTGAGAACAACAAGGAAAACCCAGAGTGGCACTGAACATGTTACCTCTTTTAAAGCTGTGGTGAGAGAAGTCTTATCAGAGGGGTAGTAAAAGCTCTTGGGTAAACACCTGCCTTTGGGTACCTTTAGCTAGGAACACAGTCAGCCCCCTGTCAGGAAGTTATCAACCAAGAAGGATGCTTCAGACTTTATTTACCAAGGGACAGAAGAAGGACCCACCACCAGGGCCCAGTCACATGAGTGGCGCTGGGTGAACCTGTCAGTCACTCGCCTACTCTTTCCCAAATGCAACCTCCCATCCTGTACAATCACAACCTGGGAAGCTCACCTGTGGGACTGCACAGTTCGCTAATGGAACAGGACTGAAATGCATATACACATAGGGGCACTGTCCCTTGTGCCCTTCTACTTTGTGCTGTCATTGAGGAGGTCTAGGGATAGTTTGTACAAGTGTTTATGTGCTGGTAGACATGTACTTAAGAATTACAGAAAAAAATGTTTTATAAAACTGCACTACGCATCAATTATTTTTCATAGTTTGTTTTTAAAAATATATCTTCTTCCCAAACCCAACTCTTTTATTATCTTACCTAAAAAACTGTATTATTGTGTATAGGTAATAATAGAAAATATAGTGTATATTTCAAAAAGCTAGAAGAAAGGATTTTGAGCAATTTCACCATAAAGAAATGGCAAATGTTATTAGCTATATTTAATCTGATCTAAATATACACAATGTATACATGTATCAAAATACCTTATGGAACCCATAAATAGTACACTTTGCTTGTATTTCACAGTTAAAAATATTTTTTAAAAAGGTAAACTATATGGTATGTAATTACATTTCAGTAAAATTATTATAAAAATTGTGCCATAAAATCTGTCTGTATGGGTTGCAGTTCAAGCCCCAGAGAGCCAGACAGAGGGAGTCCCCATATGGGGCTTTATAGAGTAGCTAGAAAAAGAAACAGGACAGAGAGCCAGGGCACATGCAGGGGGCAATCATGACTAAGAGCTAGTACCTGCTGTGCAACTATCTTCTGAGCATCAAATAGCCAGTTTGGTTTATTTTATCAACTAAAAGCCACCAAGATTTCATTTATTAAGATCACTGTGTTCCACTTGCCTGAGCTGCGGCATTCACTGGAGAGGTACAATAACCAGCACACAAAAATCCAGAAAGCTGGTCTGCAAGGATGACTGCGATGGGGGTTTCCCTCCCCTGGAGCATCTGTTTCTAAGCTCTGTCAGAGTCTGTGTCTAAATTCTCCACATCCAGAAGCCCTGTCCTGCCAGCTTCTCTGGACACTGGACTGAAGTTCTGAGCCAGCACCAGGAAGTCCCAGGGACAGCTGACCAGTGAATTTGCTTTATGGATTGGTTTTGAGAAGCACAAATAAAGAGCTGCGATATGTCTCTAAAGCATGTCTGACAGGGTGAATCCAGAGGTGGTAGGCTTCTTAACAGAACACAGAGTCCTCCCACCTGCTCAACCCACAGGTACAGACAGCAGCCAGGGAGGCGCTGTGCCCTTTGATGTGCCCTCCCTCTGCTGCTGCCTTTGTTGGTGGTGACGTCCCCACTGCATTTATTAGGTGACTTTGCCTGCAGAGCTGCTTTCTGCTGCTGCCTGTTGCTAACGAATGAACCCTAATAGCTCTGGAGAACAGCAGCAATCTTCACCAGGCAATGAGGGAACACAAACATCTGAGTTTGGTGATGACAAAGTAGAAATAATCCTTTAAAATGTCCTCATTTATATCAGCCCTCAGAAGGATAGCCATGGATGCCCTGTAATGAAACACACATTTTCTTAATCATTAATGCAGGGAATGGCACCATCGCAATGGATCTGATTTCCATACTGAATTTCTGTCCTTCGTCACCAACCTGGGTTCCCCAAGTAAAGGCGCCTCTTAGAATAGCTTGGCTGTGGATCTCCCTCAGTTGTCAGCTTTTATTTACTTTTCTTTTTCTCAGAGGAAAAAAAGCAAACCACATTGTCGGAGCATTTAAAAACACAAACCAAAGGAAACTGGGTTTCCAAGCTTTAAGCAGCTGTTATTTAGCCACAGTCTATTTCCAAGAAGTAACTTGGAAACCATTGTCATTTTTCATTAGTATTCATTCAGAAGCACAGAATCATAGTTGTACCAATGATCTGTCTACATTTGCTTCTTGCCAGTGACAAGTGAAGGGCAAGCTCTGTCCTCACACCTCAATTCACCTCCATCCTGGGGATGTGGCTACCCTAGCCCTTTTACATGCCTGTTACAAGTCTGGCCACTGCTGGTGGCAGTGACTAGGAAACCGGTGGGATGGAGTAAGTGGTTGCCTGTCTAGATACTGCCATTACACAGTAAGTAGAAATCCAAATGCCAGTTTGTGATGTGAAGGGCACCTCCTCCCACTCTTGCTGGGGGATGGTCCTCATAACTGCGAGAGACACACAGGCCCTGAGCTCCAGGCTTTGCTTGCATAATGAGTCCCCAGTGTGAAGTCTGGGGTAAGGAGGGCCAGGAACTCTGCTGCTCACTGTCCCCTGCCCTGCACATGCTGGGCTCAGAGTTGGCACTGGGTGAGTACCCACTGCACAGACTTACAAGTGGAGAGATTAACAGCATGAACCACTTTCCCAGAGCTGGACTCCACTATTGTTCTAGGGATGACATGGACAGGTCCAGTGAGATGAGCAATGCTGATGACAACCACTTAGTGAGGTGCTGTCCCCAGCCCATTATGAAAATAACCTTCTGGGCTAATACTCTCATTGTTCTAATTGAAGAGGAGGAAGCGAATAGAAAGGTAGCTAACTTACTGCAGAGGATAACAGGTCAGACACTGGGGATAGAGCACAGATATCTGTCTACCCAGCCTCATCCTTACCTTTTTACCATAGAGCCTTCACTGCCATTCCCATCAGTGGCCACCACCCCACACCCCGCACAGCCTCCCTGCTCCTCAGAGGCCGTGAGCCCAGTCCAAGTCCCTGCGCTCCTTTGAATGGTGGCTTCTCCAAGACAGTTACCCTAGCCAGCTCAGCTCACTCTGCCTCTCCAGCACCAAGAACTCTGCTTGGCCCACCTGGGCCTCAACACATGTTTATAGGACTCTTGATTATTAAGAAGTGGTTCACTGTTGCCTGCCACAAGGCCTTCTAAAGCAAAGAAGCTGTCTTCAATATTGGGCATGTAGATCTTTGCTAAAGGCAAGAAATCAGTGGATCCAGAGAAGTCTCCTCACCATCACCATAATTACTGTGGGGCTGTGCCTTTTCTGAACTGCCCTGCATATTATTTTCCTAGCCCATTCCATTGTCTGGCCAAGGGATGACTTCATGCCAGGGTGAAGTCTATCACATTGATCCAGACTCAAATCAAACTGTTTTCAAAATGGCCCCATTAGCTAGGTCAGCAATACTTTGAAAGAGAACAGAAAAGCAAAACTACACAAGATTGTTTATCCAATTAAATAACATTTATCTTTGGAGGTCTGCATGTGTATAATCTTCATAATCAAAGCTAGGACAAATCTGGCACACCTAATCCAGTGTCCTATTGAAAACTTACACAGACAGAGACCAAGGAAAAACCTGAGGGCATCCTGACCAAGGTGGCTACAGGTGAATAAATTTGAAGACAACTCCTTTCTGTGGAGCTGGGCTTTTCTAAGGCCCATAATCCTTGTGCTGCATGTGTTGGTGAAAGCAAGGGCTTCCATGCCAAGGAAGGGATACAAGGTGCTTTTCAGAGGAAGTAAAAGCTTATTAGATGGATTATTCCAATATTGTTGTTATTTTCTCCTTGGATTTGCCAAGTATCTCCCAGTTCACCAGTTTTATAAATACAGCTCTCTCTCAACTCCACAAAGTCCCTGGGAGGCAGGTAGCCAGGTGGGCTTGTGCCCAACCACCTGTTCATTGAAAGCAGGAAGACTTCTCATTTAAAAGCAGAAGATTTTCACAGACAGAAAAGCCCTGGTCAGTGGCTCCTTAAACACACTCCAGGGAGAGGACGCCCTGCTGAGCACCCTGACTCCATTCCCATGCTCTAGGGCTGTCCTGGTGATAACAGAGAGGTCTTGCCCTGTAAAACACACAGAGGGGGCCAGGGATTTAGCTCAGTGGTTCCTCCTCCTGCCTTGCAAGGGCAAGATTCCGAGTTCAATCCCTGGTACTAAAAAAAAAAAAAGCACAGAGGCTGAGGGACAGGAGGGGAGGTGAGTGCAGAACTGGGTTCAAGGCCAATGACCTGGCTCACAGCATTGGGTGTTGATGAAGCTCTGAGGCACCCACTGGTGAAACCACAGATATGGCACAGTGTTTGCATGTGGTGGGTTCATCACAGTGTGGACTGAATTCACCAATCATATACCAAGTGAGGCCCAGACTGTGTATTGCTAAGGATTTTTACAAACATACAGTAATACCAATCACCATAAAGACTAACAAGGTAATTCACAGGAATACAAATGATATACACTTAAGAACACACCCACTCCCCATCCCCACACACACGCTCCTCCCATGGAGTCCTCCCCCCATCCCTGTCCATCTCCTAGAACCACCCAGCACCTCTGGCCTCCTTACCCTCTTTCCCTCTCTCCTCAAACCCCGTTGCACCCTGGAGAGACAGATGCTGCATGGTTCTGGGTCACTGAGTGATGCCTCACTGATCAGATGGCTCCTGGAGGAGGCTCCTGAGTCCCTGAAACTGTAAAAGTGGCCCAGCAGGCCTTGCTGCAGGCCAGAGTGCAGGGCAGGGAGGTGGCATCTGGGGACAGGCTTATCTCATCAGCAGGCATGGACAAGTTTCTCTCAGGGGAACTTACGGGCTGCTGCTCCTCTCCAGTTCTCCTGCCAGGTCTGCAGTCCCACTGTGGGGAACAGGCAGCCACGGCACCCTCCCTGGGCCACCTGGGCACTGTGACTTTTCTGCTTCTTTGCCAGGTCAGTGTTCTGACCCACCCCACCCATGGCAGTGAGCAGGGTGTTTTTTTACCATGTGGTGGGAGTGGAATCCTCTTTGAGTCACTCTGCAACTGGAAAAAATTAAAGTTGCACTTCTATTATTTGCTTCTTAACGCAGTCTGCTTTTCTTCCTATAGACTAATATATTAAGGATGGTTTCATTCTTGAAC
This sequence comes from Heterocephalus glaber, assembly GCF_000247695.1. The sequence goes on along the minus strand of NW_004624749.1, from coordinate 838,426 downwards.
TTCATGACTTTTTTAAAAGAACAGATGTAAAAATCACTTTTGAAAATTTTTAAGCAATTCATGAATTCTTAAAAAATACAGAGTAAGAGGAAGATGAGTCAGAAGGAAAGGAGGGGGCTAAGGAGGGGCAATTTGGAAGGAAAAGAAGGAAGGAAGGGAAATCCAGGAAGACACTAATCTCATTCAAAGAGAACCTGGAGGAAGCCACAGCCTTCTTTTTGACGCAAATATTTCTCCATGGGGTATTTGAAAAGCAGTTAACAGAAGTTAAAGGGACAAGGTGCTTTGGTCCCACACACCCTCGCTGTTCTATGGAGAACCATCCTTCTGAGTGGGGAAAAGTCACTCTCACCTTGTGTGGAGGGACTGCTTTGCCTATCTAGCTTTGCAGAACCGCATTTTCAAAGCAGATCGGTCCACAGAGCAGGAAGACTTTTCTCCAGACTATACACACAGCACTGGAAACTCCTGCTGATTAAATAAAGCTCCTGCCTTACAGGGTGACTTGGGGAGGTGTCAGGGACATCCTCTAGGCCCTTTTAATAAATACAGCTTTAGGGTCAGGGATTTAGCTCAGTGGTTCCACCGCCTGCCTCGAAAGTGCAAGGTCCTGAGTTCGATCCCCGGTACCAAAAATACATACATATATACATACATACATACATACATACAGCTTTAATGGAAAATGTCTCAAGATCAGTGACAATCCTGCAATTTCTTTGGAAAGTCAAAAGACAGCTTACAACATGATTTTCTACATAAATTCTTAGTGTTGACTCCATAAACAGTAACAATAAGAATGCTGTGGGAACACAGGCAGTCCTGTTTGAGAAGCCATGGTCCTAAAGTGACCAAAAGCTCAAGTTCTGGTTCAGAAATACAGACGGTTCACTTGAGCATCCCCAGATTCAGAGCAGCTGTTGAATGAACTCAGCTCCATGACTATTCTGCAGTTTGGAGAGTGTTCTAAAAAACCCACCACTGCCCCTTGGGCCAACAGCCCCAGCCCGGCCAAATGTTCCACCTTGCTTATTCTGTCACTCTGAACACACACCCTCTTTGCGTCTTCCTCCTTCTCATTCATTAGCTCTGAGTCCTAACCTTTGCAATGTCAACTGAACCGGCATGCTAGGTTTTTTCTTTTTTCTAGTAAGCCCATTTCACACTCTGATGGACACTCCATTTGGAAGTTTATTTCTAATATTATATTCCAGGACATCCTCCTTTGGTTTCACCCCATTACTCTGGTTACCCTTCTTTATAGCATGCTATGTACTTTGTTTACCTCCAGGGTATCAATACCCTTCACATATGTGAGTTATGTTCTTTTTCCCACCCCAGCACCTCTGTTCAGGCAAACTCAACACATTTAGCTCCAGCAAGGCTGCTAACTACTAAAGCATTCTCTGTGACTTTTCCTTCTGTTGCTTTGGTTCTTGCCACTCTCTTTTTTTCCAGCTGGGTATTCCCAATTCAATGTGTGTGGCCCATTTCAGAAGGAGCTTAGAATCAGGAAAATATGTATCAGATTAGGAGGAATATACTTCCACCTCAAGTGCCCGATGAGCTAAATAGCAAAACTAACCACAAGCAGCCTGGCTGGTGCTGACGGCTGGCGAATGGGATGCTCCAAGCCTCCCCATGGAGAGGTATGCCATCTCCAGTTATCTGTCCCCCCATATAGTCATTTGTCCCCTATTTTCCTGAATGGCATTTAAATAGGTCAGACATGGGAGCCACCAATTCCGCCCCCCCCCCGCGCCCCTGCAAAGTGTATTCTAGAAAGCGAAAGGCAAATTGGCTTTTTAGTTGTGATGCTGCCTCATTTGGAAAGAAAAAGTGTATCATGCTTTTGTTTCACTGAATTGCCATCTCACACACGCAGGTATTTGTGGTCCCATGCTCAGGAAATTTTGGCACCTCCATGCAGAATTATTAATGCTGATATCAGGCACAAATGTGTTGCAATAAAACCAAACTTCGGTGTCAGAGCATCTGATGTCAGGAAGTAGGTGAAGTGAACTGTCTGTGACAGGGACAACAGCTTGTGTGGCATTAAATGTAATCAGTGCTCACTCCATTGAGGTGGGGTTTTAAAAGAATATCAAATATAGCTCGTGAACTTGTTTGATGATGGAGCATACACAATGGAGTCAAAAATAAAGGCAAGCGGCCTGGGATTTAGCTCAGTGGCACTGCACCTGCCTCATAAGCACAAGGACCTGAGTTTGATCCCTGGTACCAATAAATAAATAAATAAATAAATAAATAAATAAATAAATAAAGGCACACTTTAGAAAAGACATAGGAAATGGTACTCCAGGGTCAGAGAGTGCTTATCAAAACGTGTTTCATGGGGTTTTAGCTCCCAAGCTAACATAAGCCGCTTACAAAAATCATGAGTAATTCTCATGTGTACACTTCCCTTAAAAAATGGAGCACTTAAGAATGGTAGATATAGGGGCCAGGGATTTAGCTCAGAGGCACCTTGGCTGCCTCACAAGCGAAAGATCCTGGGTTCAATCCCAGGTACCAAAAAAAAAAAAGAATGGCAGATATAAACAAAATCTGAATTAATGCTATAAAAGCTGGGTTAGTCCGTGCCAAGTTCAAAGTTCACACAAAGCAATGCTGTTTACACGCCTTGAAAAGCTCTGTGCTGTCTACTTGAAGAGCCAGGGGGCTGCAAACAGCCAGACAGGCACTTTGCTGCAAACACAATTTCCCCGTGACATGAAGGCCTCCGGTCTAATGGCATTCTGAGGTCATGGGGCCCAGAGCAGCCAGCCTCTGGTCCTGGAGCCACCCCTGGAGACAGCGGTGCAGCTCAGGAACCATCCAGATTAAAGGATTAAGACGCCCTTGCTGCAAGACCTTATCATGACGCTAATCTAACCAGAGACATGTTTACTCCAGCAAGAAGAAATGACCAATGGGTGGGGGGGATGCACACAGCAAAGGGCTGAGAAGAGACCTGAACTGAGCTCCTGCTGGGACTCCTGTCACTCAGAGTACACACTCTCTTTGAGCCTCAACTTCCCCAGCTGTCAAACAAGACGTCTGGACTAGAAGGTGGCTCTTGACGTTTTTCTTTTCTTTTGTGCTTCTTTCTTTCCTTTTGTTCTGCAGTACCGGGGATTGAGCACTGGGCCTCACACTCAACTACATCCCCCACCTTTTTTTACTTTTTATTTTGAGACAGGGTGTTTCCATGTTGCTAAATTGTCCCTGCTGGGCTTGAACTTGCAACCTTCCTGCCTCAGCCTCCTAGAGTGCTGGGATTACAGGCCTGTGCCACTACACCAAGCTGAGATATTTCTTTTCTCCTGTAATTTCTAATAAATCACATTTAGCTTCTAATTTTCTTACACATGGTGATTCAAACACCCTATGTCTATGAATGTGTACTTTTTTCTGTGCTAAGATATACATAACAAAATTTACCATGTTAAGTGTGCAATTCAGTGGCATTATGTGCTAACACTGTCATGCAAACATCACCACCACGCATCCAGAATTTGTTCATCAACCCAAACAGAAACTCTGTCCCTATTAAACACGAGCTCCTCACCTCCACACACCCCACACACACAACCTCCATTTGATTTTCTTTTTCTATGAATATGACTATTCAACACACCTCACAGGTGCAACCATACAGGGTTTTTTTGTTTGGTTGGTTTTTTACAAAAACATTCTCAGCATCAAAGACACTGAACAGGACAACAGTTCATTTAATACGCTGTCCCTTTTCTGTCCTGCTACATACAAATTTTACCAAGACACAGTCCTCTCCAGGCACATTGGCATGAACAATGCTTTTACACATAGGAAAAGTGGAACTTGAGCCCAAACACCTAACGGTATATAAAGCCTATGTGCAGGGAGGGCATCCAATGAGAAATGTCAGGGACATGCTATTTTGCTTTGGTAAATGACATGCTTCAAAAACTGGTATTTTAAAAGTCATTTCACAAGTAAAATAAACCAGACTGCTATGTCATACCATTGTGTGTTCTCGTACACGATCTCTCTCTCACCACTGAGAAAAGCTACCCAAACAACAGGAAACTGACTTGGATCCCAGCACCAGCCCTGGTGACTGTAAGCAGAAAACACAGTAAGTAATTCCCCTAAAGATGGGACAGCTGAAGTTGATTATTAAGTGTTTAAACACTGTTTTAACGAGTTAAAAAAATGGGGGGGGCGCATTTTCAAGTTTTCTTTGTTCATAGAAAAGGCAAATTTTATTTTTAAAAATTCATCTGTAATATTAAAAATTATTGATAAAGATACTATGTGTTATTTATTTTGTGTAATAAGGAGCTTGCTAATTTTCTCACTTTGTGTGCTACAAGATGAGCAACATCACAGAAAAATTAATTTCATAGGCAAGTAAGTACAAAATAAAAGTTTCATAGGTAGGCTTATTTAAGAAGTAAGCAAATATGAGATATTAATATCAAGCAATAGAGATAAACACAGAAGTAAAAACCACTCGCCCAGAATGTGAGTCATTAGTTAAAAAGCATCACTTACTGTATCACAAAGACATCAAAACACGTAAGTGGGTGAATGGCAGTTCTAATGTGAAATCTAACTCTAAATCATATTTATCTGTGATATCTTAGATCTGAAAAGGCCCGATATGCTGCAAAAAACTAAGGCTTGTCAGAAAAAATAACATGAAAGCCAAATGTTTTATTCTCATTCAGACCTGGGCAAATGTCAACTTGTTTTAATTTCTGAATCTTCTTCTGTTGGATTAACCATGTGATATCAAAAAGAAATTGAGGTTAACTAACTAGTACTATTTCTCTTTTAAAAGCCTCAGATAATTTACATATACATGCTATATATATAATATAGATATAAAAACAAAAGATGACAATAACCAAGATGTATTAATATACTTTTTAGAAGAAAGGACAAATGTCATGTAAAAGCCAATTCTTGATCTGACAGAATTAATTATAAATTCTCTCCATCGTCCAGAGGCAGAGGCTGGATCTCCAGGCTGATGACCGGAGCACTAAAATCACACCACTCAAGTCCCTACTGTTGCCTTCTATTGGACAAAAGCAAGGCTGGCCCAGTGCCCCAGAGGCAGAGGCAGGGGGAGTGAGGGGTAAGCCAGCACCCAGCCACACCAGGCCAGAGGCCCCACATCCAGGCTCCTTGCACAGTAAGACTGTGAAATCAACAAGTCACCAAGCAGGGCATGATCACTGCCCAGGGAGAAAATAACTACATGCAAAACGAAAGCACTATCAACGTTAGTCCATAGGCTGGTACAATGACTTTGAGGAAAATTTTCAAATAGACTTAATGTATTTTCAATCCTTTCTAAAATATAAAAACAATTAAAATATGCTGATCAGGCTCAGGGCACCGAAGCTTTAAAATGACTAAAACAGTATCAGTTGTGGAAATCCCTGTGATTTCACAAGAGGACAAGAGGGTCGTGGCACACTGCTATTTAGTCATACTACATCCTTGATAATAATGTCCAAACTTTTGTGTTCTAGTGACAACACAGGAACCTCGCATGAATGTTTTAGTTCACACACCTCTGAGCACCTAATACTGTAGCTGGCTGGGGATGGGCATGTCCCTAAAATACCTCTCACTGATTACTGCTAGTTGACTCATTTTCGACAGTAAAAGCCCCAGTCAGGAGGAAAATGATGTAAAATGCCCAGAGGAGAAGGTAGAGTGGTTGTACTCCAGCACCATGGCATCTGTGGCTGAGCACAGTATTTTCTAATGAAAAAGACCAAAATCAGAGAAGATTCTCAGTGTTAAAGAGAAGTATAACTTATTTGCTCTCTAACCATGGAGCTCAGCTGTCTAAGAAAAACTTCAATAACGCATAAAAATTCCACCCAAATACACAAAAGCAGCCTATTATTCTTTCAGAATATTTAACCTGATGACTTTAGGGTTATTCCAAGTATCTTATGTTCACAGGAATGGCAGGAATCTGGTCTAGAAAGCACTGAGACACTTTGATTTTTGGAATATTCCATCTAGTGTTGGACCCTGAGATAGGTAGGTAAAGTTCTTGACCCTGAACAGAAAATAAAATGGTAAAAATAGTTATGAGAGTGCCGTACATGCACATGCTCAGCACAAGATCTCATAATGACACAGCAGCTTCCAGAACAAGGACCCCCTGGGCAGGCCCCAACTCCTGTGCACCTGGGCATCTTTTCAGTGGTGCCATAAAAATTCTCTTAAACAGGAACTTCAATGTGGAAACCTCTCCCCCTCTGGAATGTTCCTCAGAACCCAGGTGAATTCAAACTTACACATAGCCCTCTTCTTCCCCAAAATGGCAAAACCCTGAAGATAGTTCCTGGGATGTCTCATCTGGGACAAATGAGTATGTGCCCCAGAGGCCGGCCCTCCTTGGGGCACAGTCTCCAGCAACAACACCACTTATACTGGGTGGAGTTCTAGCCTGGGGGAGCCTGCAAGGGTCCACACCTTTGGCCTGGAGTCCTCCTGTCCCTTACACTTCCACTCCTGCGTCTTTGTCTTTTCCTTCTAGTTTTAACACTGGATTTCACCTAGTAATTGACACAAAACACAAACAGGCAGGAGGACAGGTTGAGGGCAGGGACCATGGGCCACTGCAGGATGAGCCCCAGCCCCAGGGTGACCGTGGCAAAGCTCTAAGAGTTTAGATGAGGTCTGGTGGTGTGAATAATATAAACCCAGCAATTCCACTCCTAGGTATGTATTTAACCCCCCAAATAAGAGTATAAGTCCAAATATAATATTACAAGAATGTTCATAGCCATTTTATTCAAAACAACAAATGCTGAAAAAAAACCTAGCTTTCCACCAAGAGAAGAATATAAACTGGTATGTCCATACGATGGACACCATAATTAAAAATTTTTGAACTACTGATACGTGGACTAATATGGGTGAAATTCACATTCATCATGGTGAGAGAAAAACCAAGGCACAAAAGAGTAATGTTTTATGCTTCCATTCGTATAAAGTTCTAGAATAGAAACTAAGCCACAGAGGAAATCATTAGAAAAGCAGCTGCCTCTAGGGTAGGAGAGCGGAGACAGAGGAAACGTGTGAGGGAAATTTCTGGGGTGTTGAAAATATTCTAGAGTGTGATAGAGTCTTACCTGTCTCGGGCCTATGTACTTGTCCAAAAACTACACTGGACATTTAAAATGTGTAAATTTTATTGTGTCTAAATTTTACCCCCCAAAATTATAAACAAATTTTTTAAATAACAAAAACAATAAAAAAGAGAATCCATTCGCTAAAAAAAAGGGCTGGGGTGTTAGTGGGAGGGACATTGCTGTGTGCCTCTAGGAAGGGAGAAGGTGAAATAGTCTCTCTGCCCCACCTCCCCTCCAGGACCCTGCTTAGCTGGGGACAGAGCCTGCTCCCCAAGAGTGAGAGTACACCCCAGGGTTCCCTCTTTTAGCCTCTTGCTCTAAAGGCCACAGCTTCCAATTCCTTCAGTCACGAAAGCCACTGAGGGCTCAGCCTGGGAGTCAGCGTATCTCTCAGAAGTCTGTCCCTATCCATCATCTTGCAGTGGGTCATGCAACGGAGAGCCACTATGTTTATTAAAGTCGCTCCTTTGTGAAAAATAGAATCACATTTCAGATTTTCTTAACTTGTTCAAACACAATGATTCCAGATTGTAGCTAATGAAGTGTCCTAAAGAGAAGCAAATTCTTATTAAATTATTCCTGGTTCTTTTACACACACACACACACACACACACACACACACACACACACACACACACTCCCCATTCAAGGGAAACAAAATGTTCTTGTGTATTCAGCGTGAGGAGTAAAAAAGAAAAATATATTTTTCATAGGAATGGCCTCATCTTCATCTCCTTAAAATTCTACAACTTGACTCAGGACAAATAAAGAGGAAAGTGCTGGAATGTCTGAGCTGGCCCTCTTAGGCCAGGCACGGAGGCCTCAGCTCAGCAGAGAGGCCGATTCATTTCTTTATGAACAGCACCACCTACAGGGGCTGCTGGGAATAGGACGGTGGCATCACCCATAAAGCCTCCTAAGAAAAACAACATTCAGAACAATTGCACCACATTTTTTCAACTTCCTTCTTATTAGTATTTTATCTAAGAGTAGAACAAAAGTCTGTATAAATGGGGGTAAAAAATACAAACGAATGCCTTGTAAGGTCCTACTCACAATCCACATACACAGAACATCTTTTCAAAGACCAAAGCATCATGTTTTTTCATTTAATCCACTTCAGGCTTCCTAATACCTCTGTTGACAGAGGTTAAAATGAAATAAATGGAATTCATTAATTTACAATAATTTATATTACTCTTTAAATTTTTTCACACATTTGTGTGGCAGTGTTTATATTTACACTGTCAAAGTCCACATTTTATCAGTAAAAATTTATGATTTGCAAAAAATACCCATGAATACAATAAAAATGCAAATATTCCCAGTGTTTGTGAGAAGGATGAGGGTGTGTGGTCAAGGTGAAGGATTCCATGGAGGTGCCCAGCCTCAGAGGTGGACAAAGGACTTCACGCCTGTAGGTGGACCCCTCCAGCTAAGACAGGAGGTCACACAGAACTGAGAGTTCTGTGAACTCGTCCTTTCTTCCTTAACCTGTCTGCCATGCTGTTCTCTGGGCTCTTTTCCTGCTTGCTTTTTTTGCAAAGCTCAGGAACAACAGTATTGAGGGAACAAAAAGCAATGGCCACAGGACTGTTGGCCTCAGAGAACACATTTTTTCTTAAAAACAGCCTGGAATGAGGGCTGGGGATTTAGCTCAGTGGCGTTGCTGCCTGCCTCGCAAGCACAAGGTCCTGAGTTTATCCCTGGTACAAAAAACAACAACAACAACAAAACCCAGCCTGGAATGCGTCATCTGCCTTTGTGGACACATGTTCATCAAAGACTCAGTCTCAGCACAGTTTCTATTTATATCTCTTATTCTAAACACCAATGAGTCCCATTTATTATCATGTTTTCCCTACTCAAAAAGGATAACTTGAAATTTGAGATTATCATCTCAGGGAACTGCCTAAGTTTTTTTTTTTCCTATGATCTGGTAATCAGGAGCTTTGCTATTATTTACTCTCCATATCTCGGTCTTGTACCATGTTAACATGTGTGGCTTTGCCTGGCTATATCTTGTTCACATGAAAGTAAGAAAGAATAAATAACAAGAGGTTAAAGGTACAAGTTCCCAATGAGAAATGTAAATGTGTTGTATACCTAAAACGTACCAATAAAAGAGTTTAAGTAATTAAAAAAAAAAGAGGCCTCCCATTGTATGGAATAACAAGAAACATGTCTGCAGATAGGGAAGGCATAAATCAAAGCCAAAATGTGACTTTAGCAGTGGTCAAGACCCATTTAACTAATCAGAAACAGACTGCGAATGCTCTGGCAGAACAAATAGTGTCTTTCTAAATGGCTGAAAGTGCTGGTGGCACTGAAAGTGACCTGCACAATCAGAACAAACAATGGAGGTCAACAAATAGTGCAGCCGCCATCGCCTGCCTGCCGGCTGCAATCACTGAGAACTCACTGGATGTGCTTAGAACATGGGAGATAAAGAATCTGGGATGGCTTGGTTTTGCCAAGTGGCCTTGATCAACCCTGTCAACAATCAAATCTAACAAGGAGGACCCTTGCTGGAGAGGCAGCCAAGGTAACTGTGGCATCCTTGATTGGTGAGCAGAGATGAACCCGTAGGTGCTAACTTTTGTTCCTTGGGGCTAAGAGTAGACAAAACATTTCACCAGCATCAGAAAGTACTTTTGAAACAACTCATTGGCTCTAGCTGAGACATAAACAGAATAAGTCAGAAAGACAAAGCTCCTATGTCTGCTTCCTATGCAGAAAATGAGAAAGCACAAAATAAGAAAGTCCTCCTCAAACACAAAAGACAACTTTGTGCCAATAAAGAAGGAGCCAGACACGAGGAACCAGGGTGGCTTGCCGGGAGGGTGGAGAACAAGCTGCTGGGGTAGGCTCTCTTGCCACTATTTCACACTGGGTTTGAGAATAGTGGAGCAATGGTCAATTTGTAAGTGGGTACTTTTAGTTATCTCAGGGACCCTCTTCCAGCCAGCCTATGAAAGGGACAGCCACTGTGACAAATAAGCAACAGGTGGCTATTTGCCAGTCAAGAAATGGCTCCTTTGCTCGTTAATAAACTTAAATGTAGTGGATCACCCAGGTGCTGAATACAAACTAGCAGACATCTGTTGCTTGTCCCCCTGGTGTCCTAATAGCAATAATCATAACTCCATCCTCAGGAGAGGAGTGGAGACATGGCAAGGAAATCAATCAATGCAGCAGCACAGTCCTCCACCGTACACCCTCAAGGGTTCAATCAGACTGAATATCAGCGCTTTCACAGCAAGGCTGGGACAGAAGTTCTTTTCTGCTAGATATAGACCAGAAAGGGACAAAGGGCAGATACTCTGTGACCATGAGAGTTGAGTGTGTTGGAGAACAGAGTGAACACATTAGAGACTGACCCCGCAGAGAAGAGAGAGAAGCAGAAACATCTTGGTATCACTTGAGCTGTGTCTACGCCAGCCCTATTCCTGTCCTGGATTTTTCACTTACATGAGCTATTAATTTCTAGACTTTGCTTAAACCACTCTGAGTTGGGTTTTCTGACATTTTTAACAAAAAGACTCAAATGAGAAATGCCAAGCTATGCTATACTATCCACCCCTACAAGAGAGGGCCTACAAATGTGCATTCCTCTCCCTTCATAAAATGATTAGTATTCCTCAACAGCCCGTCCCACTTCTCTGAGGGCCAAGAAATGGGTAGCAGAAGGTCCAGCAAAACCCATTGGAAAGCACCTCCCTTAGTGTCCTGGCTCCTTAGCACGGGAAAAGACCTGACTCCAGAGATGTCACTGGGGTGGGTCACTGTGATTCCCTCTCACAAGTGTACAACAAATGTGAAGAAAAGCAAAATAGAAGTTAAAGTCTTCCCCTCAAAAAAACCAGAAAACATAATCAAATGGTTTGTTAAAACAGAAAGCAGCAATGACAAGAGACTGCATGAGGTAACCCTTAAGCCTCCTTTCATTTTCAGTGTTATTTCTCACCCAACCCCTTTATAAGACACCATTTCCCTCCACCCCAGGAATCTCATTTCCTTTTAGGCTCAGTGTTCTTTGCTATGGAATCTGACCAAGTAGGATAAAGTAACGCTTGATGAGCTTAACATATAAGCTGTCTTGATTTTCATATTGTAACAAATAATACATAAATAGGTTTCCTGGCATTCTTGGTTTCTTACGAAGATTCAGAATAGCTCAATCTAACAGAGACTTTGAAAAGGCGGTCACACCGATTTACTTAGAAATAGCAAGAAATATGAATTGAACTCTGACCCAAGTATACTTTTTAAAAAATGTTCTTGATACTACAAGCTTTTATTTCTCTCACAAAAACAACTCTACCTTGAAGGGCATCTGCTGAGGTTTAACACTGATTTGCCTGACCTTTCATCCATTCATTACGTGTAGCAATGAGTATCTATTACATATGAAGAAGGCTGTGCCACTGAGCTGAGAATTTAATGTGAAACTAAGGTCCACACAAGCCAAGGACCAGGGCAAGAATGCCAGTTGGCCTCCCACTGGCAATGGCTGAAGAACTGAAGAGGGTTGGTGGCTGTGTCCAGCTGGGGACCCAGCAAGCCTACTGCTACCCATGGGTCCCACCCTGTGTGGATTCTGATGACAAAGACCACAACTCAGCCTCTCTTCATTTCCCTGGGAAGTATCCAGGAGGCCACAGCCTTTTGGTGAAAGTCTCCATCTGACACTGGGGACACACTGCAAGTCATTGGCAGGGTTGTTTTCTTCTAAAAGGGGTTCTTTTTTCTAGGCCTCTCTCATTAGCTAGTCCTGGTGCCCTCACATGGTCCTCCGTGTGTCTGTGTCCTACAGTCTCCTCTTAGGAGGGAACCATCATGCTAAGTTAGGATCACTATATGACTTCATCTTACATTACTCACCCCTTCAAAGACCTTATCTCCAAATACAGTCCCATTCTGGGGTTCTAGAGTTCAGCTTCACAGTATGAATTTGGGATGGAACACAATTTGGTCCACTAGAAGCACCAGTAAAATGCTGTGAGATGCCAGAGGGAGGAGAAGAAAGCACAAGAAAGGGACAGAGATGGGTAAACATGGCCACTGCTCTTATGAGATAAAACCCACCGTTAATCAAGAAGGCCAGCCTGACTTTCTCCTCCCTCACACCAGTGCTGACTCCTGCCTCTGCTAGGCATCTGATACTCTTTCTCTTCTGGATCTACTCCATTTTTCCTCTTTATGGAGCTCCTGGCTTCCTGGTCCTTCTCAGCCCCTACTGGGCTCCCACTGAACTGAGGGCCTTAGCTCACCCGAGACCTCATCCAGGGAACCACTGCTCTGAGGAGCTAGCTCAAGGTTGAGCCCAGTAGATGCCAAATAAGTAATGTGTTTTCCCAGGAAAAGATGCCTCCCTCCTTTCCTGCCTCTTAACTGGTCAAAGTGGCTGAAGGACAGTTGGGAAATCTGGCTTCCCCACCACCACACTGCATCTTTCCGGGGGAGGATTCCCTTTTTCATTCTGTTCTGAAATGCAAAGGCTTTCTTTCTAGTGTAAGTGAAAGCCCCTGCCAGCACATCTTGAAAGAATAGCCTTATAGTTTTACTCACTGCATGCCCAGAATCGTGTGTGAGAAGTGGCATCTTACCACAGGGTCAGAAGGGCCATCCTCATCAACATCAGCTGAGTAACTCCAGAGTAAGATGAGAAAAACTGAGACACAGCCAGGACCATTTAAAACTTTGTGCATCTTGGGGTTTGACCAAAGGGACCTGTCTTACACTTCTCTCCTGCTGTCATTAGCACTGAATGCCCTCTTATATATCATCCAGCCCAGGTACCCCAACTGTCCCAGATGGAGCCAGCCCTTGGCTCCTTGAACAAACCCCAGACTTCTATACAGAGCCCCAGAGTCTCTGCTCTCTGCATACTTTGTTCAGAGGGTGGTTCAGTGGCTCGGCAATTAAGAGCACACATTTTGGAATCAGATCTATTGGTCTGTGTCTGGCTTCAAATCTGGGCCCTGCCACTTTCCTACTGTGTGACCTTGGATAAGTTACTGAACTTCTCTGTCCTTCCTTTTACTCATCTATACAATTGGGGTCATAATATTACCTCTCTCTTGGATTGTGTGAGGATAAAGTGAGGTCATACACATAAAGAACCCATATTTGGCACCCGGGAAACATGAGTGCTGATATCACATTTACTTCAAAACTTGAACTTGCCAAGGTAGAAGGAGATTCCTTAGGATATCCTGGGGTCTAAGACAATAGCTAATGTTTATGAAAACAAACATGGCTCAACTCTAGTTTTAAAACTCCTTTTTCCAGCACTCCTGAGACTGAGGCAGGAAAGTGTTCCAAGCTCAAGACCAGTCTTGGTTACATAGTGAGTTCAAGGCCAGCCTGAACTACATAATGAGATCTAGTCTCAAAAAAACAAAACAAAACAAAACAAAAAAACCCCCGAAAATCAAACAAACAAATTTCTTTTTTCTCCTTATTAAAAAATGGAATGAGAAATGTAACACAGAGGAGGTAAAAGTTCTCAGTTCACCTGTGTTTCAACACCACCCAGCGCTCTGCAGGCCAGCACCCCACAAATGCCTAACTGAACTGCACATGTGCCAATTATCTTCTTCCCAATGTTTTTATAAAAACAAATACTTTCAATCTGGTGTGGACGGCGAAAAGCTGTACTCATTCTAGAACAATGAAAAGCAGGCCTATGATGTTCATCCCACTGCCAAACAATCACACAGTTTATAACTGAAACCCTGGGGACACCTTTGCCACAGCACACGTCACCTCCTCGTGCCAAGGCCACCTGGGGGTGCGATGTTCACTTCCCAGCCCAAACAGTCACCCTACACACACCAGGATACAGTTACACTTTTATTATATGGTCATTAAAGGAAAATTCACAATGTGAATCCAATTACCTATTTGTATTATTTATATCAGAAGAACCCTTGCATCAGACTACATAAATGCTACAGACATTAATCAGTGCTTTTCTTTCTTCTTCTTGAGACAGTGTCTGTATAATGCAGGCTGGTTAGAATTTGCTATGTAGCCCAGGATGGCCTCCAACTTGTGATCCTCCTGCCTCAGCCTCTCAGTTCAGTCTTTACGATGGTGGACAGGCAGGTGGACTTGAGGGCTCCAAAACATCAGATGAGTGGAGGACCCTGGGGTGGGACCTACTCCTGCAGGAGAACATGCTCCACTGTCTAGCCACAAGGCAACCAGCCAACAGCTTGCTAAAGGCAGAGGAGAAGGAAATACAGCCACAAAAAGCTTCCACACTCAAAACCCTGGAAGGAGTAGATACCTAACAGTAGGAAATCTGGAACTCAGAACAAATCAGCCCTGTATCAAAAACATTTTGGTATTATTTTTAAAATTAGTGGCCCAATCATGACAGAAATTAGATCAGCTAATTTTCAAATTACTACTAACTGAAAATACCTCCCTGTAATTCAGAGTCCATGGAGCCTTTAGGCTGCCTCAGGGCAGCGACCTCCACTGCCCTCAACTATCAGCCTCCGGGACCCTGAAGCTGATTCAGAAAGTGACTCTCAGAAGAGTGGAAAAAGCAGCTCTTCAGAAATGTCTTGACCCGGCTGTTTCAGGCTTGCCTGTCACAGGGAGAGCCCACCAGTAGACTGGCAGCAGAGAAAGGCTATGTGCACGTCTCCACAGGCTGCTGGCTGCACTGGCCTGAGCCCCAGGGGTCCCTGGCTTCCACCCTTGGCGCCACCTCCCCGGAAGGGTTCCAACGCGTGGGTGGGGACCCGCGTGGGCAGGGGCTGACGTTAGGAAATAAGACTCCGCCCACACAGGCTGGGTTTCAGTTTCACCCAGCAGCCGACAGCGTCATGCTAATCCCTCTCCTTGTCCACTCCAACCCCCTCCACATCTCTCCTTTATCCCAAAGTTAATGTACACACCAGACGGACTGGCACCGCGCTTACTTGAAAGCAAAACGGTGCAATTCTGAAACAAACTTCTCCTTTCAGAAGGGCAATCCCGAATATAAAGTAGAGAATTAGTAGAACTGTCAAGAGCAAAGCCCTGAGGCTAACACCAAACTTCTGGCATAAATGGAGCATAGACATGTTCATGGCAGGAATGAGACAGAGGAGGAGGGAGGCAGCCCGGCATTCCGACTCGCTCCAGTGGGTCCAAGGGTGGACAACCAGCCTCGGGCCTGGCGGATCAGCCAACCACGTCCAGAATCTCCACCCAGTGGGGTTTGAGAAAACACACGTCTTGTTCACATGCAAGGCACATCCTAGAGACTGGGGCATGTAGTCATTGTACCTGCGTTGTGTGTGACTCACTTCCAGTTCACTCAAAGTGATCTGGGTCAACAGTCACTCAAGAAATTCTCAACCCAGAGACAAGGTATGTAAAATTCTGAGGGGTGGAGCGCATAGGCATGCTTTTCTTAACTGTCATGCTAAGTAAATTATTCAGGGATGTTATTATATGAGTTTTAGACCCAAATAATTCTATAATAATTCTATTAACTAGTAATCATTACCATGTATGATTCTGCATTTCTTTCTAACAACAGTTTCTGCCAGCAGGTACACAGGAGCAGCCCTTTTCAGGATAGTAATTTCCATTTCCCTCCAAGATATGCTTCCTTTGTCCCCACTTCTGCTCAGTTTCATTTTTCAAGGTTCGCATAAAGCTCAGAGCAGCAATGAAGGAACTCTATAAATTTCCCCAGGAGCAAAGAAAATCTAGTTCACTTATTAAAGCCCTTAAAATAATTGTAAACTATATTTCAAGTGGAAAACTTTTCTATAAGACAAAAACTGCAGGGACACTGACCCTTCTCAGGATGCCCTGAGTACTAAGAATGCCAATGAATCCCTTAGTGACTTGTCACTCAAAACTGCCTTGCATCATGTGTGACTTCACTGTAAGAACAACTCAGAGTAAGCCCAGGCCGAGCCATACTTCCTTGTCTGGGATTCTGAGCAAACTCAGAGCTGGTTCTATTTCTGTGAAAGGACCTGGGTACGGGGCTACAGGAAGGTCCTCTGCACAGGTAAAATGCACCTAGGCTTCCACTGATGACCGGCCAGTGCTGGCTGAGCCCTATGGCTGCATTTTGTACTGAACAGAGATGCAGGTTTGATTTCATTTATAGATGATGAAACCAGGCCTTGGAGAAACTGGTACTTTGCCCAATGGGAAGGCCACAAGACATTGACCTTTGACCTCTGTGTACTGTTACAGCCACAGAAGAACAGAACAGCCAGATACATACACTCTACCCAAGTCTGGAGCCCTGTTTACTCAGACAAGGTTTTCCTGGGCAGGCTTGTGGCTGCCCAGCCCTTCCTGCTCTGTGTGGACACATCTGAAGAGTTCTGGAGCATGCAGCTAGGGGCCTTGTTTCACACCTCAAATCTATGTTCTCCAATAGCTCTCATAGTAAAAACAGCTACTACCTAAAAAAAAACAACAAAAACAGCTTTTCTTGGTTCAGGACTCTTGAGAGCCCGTTGCTGCTCTTACCCTATGCAGAAATCTGCAAGTACTTGTCACCTTCCCATGCTGCAAGGGCAGGGGTTCCCCACTTTCTTCCTTGTTTCCTGGGGGACTCTGAGATGGCCCTTCCATAGCCGAGGGCCAGTGTGGGAAAGGGAGAAAAGTCCCCTGTGTATCCAGTGGAAACATCAGTGGTTCTTCCCATAAACTCATGTGACATGTTATACATTGTGCTCAAGATCATGGGACTGTCAGTTTACCAGACTCAAATATGCCACCCCCTTCCCCAGGGAGGCTTTTCCATGGGTACTTGTTACCTGTGAGTAAGTGTCTGGGGTCTAAATCCGGCCTGGCCAACAAACAACCTGGTCTCCAGGTGAGAAACACCTTTCTGTGGACACACATTAGTCCACTTGGCCTGGTCATCAGGGCATAGGTCAGAAACACAGAAGAACTCAGGTATATTTGGGAAATGACAGGTTCTTTTAGATATTGCTGCTGTTGACCCACCAGAGAAAGATAAGGGCCCACTGAATAGATAAACCTTTATTCTTACGATAGGAAAGGTAGTTCAGAATTCAACATCAATTATTGTAAAATTCCTTTGCTCACCCCTTCCAAGGAAGGTGGACCCTGAAGATGTTGACAGTGACCACTGAGGGTCCTAGGGGTTAGGGAGAGATGAAGGGGGGAGCAAAGCAAGGAGGCCTGGAGAGCAGGACCCAGAGTCAGCATGAGGGAGAGGACATATGGGGGTGAATCCAAGGGAAGTCTTTTCTGCTTGCTTGCTTGCTTCCTTCCTTCCTTCCTTCCTTCTTTCCTTCCTTTCTTTCTGTGTGGTGGTACTGGGGATTGAATCCAGGGCTTAAACAGTGAGCTACACCCCCAGTGCCTTTTTTTATTATTATTTCTTTATTTTAAGAAAGGGTCTCACTAAGTCACTACTAAGTTGCCCAGGCTGGACTTGAACTTGTGATTTTCCTGCCTCAACCTCCCAGAATGCTGAAATTACACATACACGTAACCACACCTGACTCCAAGAAATTTCTTTCTTCTCAGTATGAACCAAGGAGCCCTAAATCCAGCCAGGGTCAAGTGCTAAGCACTTTTACACAGCTCCTTTGACTCAGCACTACTTTCCAATTATAGTCATTATAGGCTGATTAGGCAATTTCACTACCTGCCCTAAATTCCTATTTTTAGTAAATTAGAATATTCCAAATAATTGCCCCCAAATAAGTCTCAAGGAATTTAAATGTATTTATGTACATGTATTCAAATATATTTACATAAATACATCCACATAAATAAATGTGGTTTCTATCTACCATGGATCTAATGTGCTGTCAAATCCGTGATTTTAGATATTAGAGTTTAGAAAGTGTGTAAATCAAATAGAAGGGAGAGGTGCTTAAAGACCTCACAAAAATAAGTGTTGGAATTCTAACAGAAAGAGTATGAGTACAATCAGGAAAGACAGTGCATAAGGGAGAAGGTGCCTACCTGCCCACTGGGACTCAAAGCCTGGCACGTGGCACACAGTAGGTGCTCAATATATACTTTTAAATGAAATTCAACAGAGCCCCAGCAGAGCATTCCAGGGCGGTCCACATCTAAGTGGCATAGGAGAAATAGAAGAGTCTCGTAATGAGAGAAAACATTATTCCTATCTATCTTTTTTGTCAATACTAGAAGAGGACTGTATTAGTCAGGGATCTCCAGAAAAACAGAACCAATAGGATCCATAGGGTATTTGTATGGGTGCGTGCGTTTGTGTGTGCGTTTGTGTGTGTGTGTGTGTGTGTGCGCGCGTGTGTGTCACAGAGATAGAGAGATCTAAGGAACTGGTTCACAACTGTAGGGTAGCAAGTTCCAAATGTACAAAGTGGGCTGGCAGGCTGCAGACCCAGGGGAGAGTTGATACTGCAGCTCAGGTTCCCTGGGAGAAGTCCCTCTTCTTTCAGAAAGACCAGTGTTTTTCTATTAAGGCCTTCCACTAACTAAATGAGGCCCAGTCACATTCCATAGTCAATTCAACACTTTACTCAAAGTCTTCTGATTTAAATGTTAATCTCATCTTAAAAATACCTTTACAGCTCCATCTAGAGCAATGCTGTACCAAATACTTGGGGACTGTGGCCTAGCAAAGTTGATACATACAATTAACCATCACAAAGACCACAGGAATCACATGAGAAGCTGAAGGCAGGATTGGGATGGAGACTGGAAAGACACCAAGATGGTGCCCCAGTGTCTCTGCCCCAGTGACCTGTACCCCAACAGCCAGGGCTGAGCTCAGAGCCACCATAGCCAGTCCCTCAGCTGCTATGTGACACAGGCAACAGCCAGAAAGACAAGGTCACTCTGTAGTCCCTGAGTCTTATGCTGACCCCTGACACAATTCTAAAGTAGATTGGCAAAAAGAATGCTTTGGAAGACTCTAGGAAAGGAAGTGGTGAGTCCCAGAAGCCACATGGGTGGGTAATTCAGGTCACATGTAGATCATCTCATTTTCTTGTGGCAGGATCTCAAGATTGGTAAGTCAAGAAAATACAGCCTATCTGGACTTCGGCAAGGCACCCGAAAAGAAATCCAAGCAGCCAAATGGAGAACTGTGTTCAGTAACAGGTTTAGTGATTTTGCAGTTGGTTGACTGACCCCAAATTCTGCCTGGTATCACTGAGGACCTGTTCTCTTTAACCATGCTCCACACTGCCACCCTCCACTGTCCTATCTGCCACTTGTTCAATGACTTAGTACCAATACAGATGGTGTGTTTGTGAGATCTATTGATGACCCAACCAAGCAGGAAGGTGAATTGATGCTTACAAATAGGATAATGGCTTAAATATTCAAATAAGAGTTTAATAAAAAACAGTATTAGGTTATGTACATCTGTGTGCAGAAAAAAATTATTACATGTTTAAAATATAGATAACTTGTCTTTGGTAACAAAATTTAAAGGGGGAAAATATCTTACAAGATCCCATTATTAACAGAAATGTAGTGTGACCATCAGCTAAGCAAAGGACTCTGAGGTGCACTACTGGGGACCTGTAAGGTGAAAGGGAGGTAGGGGCCTCTTTCTGCACTGGGCTGATCTATTTTCACCAAAACTTATTTAATTCTAAGACCTGAAGTGTTAAAAGGATAGAAGCAGCTGAGACGATTCAGGGGACAGTGGTTAGCCAGCCAGGGAGGATTGTTAGGTTATGAAGCAGTCCAAGAAAGTTTGGGCCCAGAATACTTGGCAAGGTATGAAAGGAAGCAGACAGACTGAACCATTCGGTGCCAGTAGATCAGAGGTTGGCAGATTTCCAGTAACCAGACTGATTCAATGAAAATCAGAATTTTCATTTTTAATTTCCATTTTCCAGAATGAACACCAGAATTTATCTTAGAAAACAGCTGGAGGTGTTGGTCATTAGAGAGGACATCAGAGAGAGAGAGAGACAGAGAGAGAGAGAGAGAGAGAGTGTCAAGAGGTCTCCAGGGACTGTCCTTGAGAGTCACTCAGTCCTCTTCAGCAGCCAGGTTCAAGGTTACACTCTGGCCCAACTCAGAGTAGCAAGTCACAGCCCCTCTAAGGAGGGCCACTGGACCCAACAGAAGCAGCCAACTCTTGTGCCACAGGACATTCAGCCCATGAGATCTCAGCCGATGAGATGTCAGGGCACAGGGGAAATTTGCTTTTACAATGCTCAATGAATCCTAAGATTAAGGAAAACTGTTGAAAGCCGAGTCTTCCACTGCAACACAGATGCACATGGAGACAGAGTTAACCAGGGACAGTTGGGGAGAGAAGCACTGAATCCACATGCAGCACTGTGACTGCTTGTGATGGGAAAGAAAGTGCCCAGTGGCATACCAAGAAAGACCCCAAGTAGGTACCATGGAATCACATGAATGTGGTACTATGTGGTGAAGACAATATTCCAAGTGGACCCGGCTCCTGAAAATGAGAAATTTCTTGCTATTTGGAACCAGCATAATCCATTGCTCACTGAACTGCCTTTCTGGAATCTTGCAAATTTGCACATCAAAACTGTTAATAACAGACTAAGTCAATAATTCAAACAAACCCTGTGGTTTAGAAGTCATCATGTGTGGCTTCATGTTCACTTTGCAAGTTCTTGTTTGGAGAGAGGTTTTCAGGCTCACAGTGCTCTCTGTTGATACTGGATAGAGTGACAGAAACTATCAAGTGACATGAGCCAGGAGGGGGACAAGAACCGGCCATGGCCAAAACTGAAAAGGCTTTCACTGTGGCTTCTACACAGGCTCTCAGGGTGGTCGCCCAAAAAGAATTTCAGCCCTGTCTTGAGCAATGTCAGCCTCATCAGAAGAATGTTTCATCCTGAAGGAGCTGATGTATTTATTTGCATATTTATGTCATAGCAAGCCTGATCTCAACAAAGTCACTTTTCCTGTGGAACTGTGTGCCTCTACTTCTACAGGGCCAAATGATACTTGATATTACATCTCATGCACACAGCCTCGATCTCATCTTTGTACTTCTGCACATGCAGACACCTCCCCTCTGCCCACCTAATTCAACCTCCCTCTCCAGGCCTTGCCTAAGTACCACCTCTTTTTTGAGCACTGCAAGCCACCGGGCAGGTCACTATCACACTTAAACTCAAGGTCACACCACCCTAGACCCCTGCAGGATATTTCTCTCCCCCTTTCATCCCCCACTGCTCAGATCTTAACTTTCCATGGTCATCAGTCATTGCCACTGGGATCGCTATCTGAGTCACTTCTGTGTTTTCATGAGGCTGAATTGTGTACGTGTGATATTTTTTCACTTTGTTGAATCTCACTACTTCCTAGTCACTATGCAGAACTATTTCTAATAGTGTATTCTAAAGCAAGCTGGCTTATAGTGTTCCTTATAATGTTCGAGGACCATCTTGCCTGCCTTTCTAGACACTAAAAACCTCCTACCTGTCTGTCCTGGTTCCATGCCTTAAATGAAGAGAGGTCTGTTTCATGCACAAAATGTGTGCATAGCAGAGCACCCCAGAGCATGTCCACATATCACAGACAAACCTGTGCTTGGGGTAAGGTGATAAGGTAGGAGGGCACAGAGAAAGGCAGATGGAATGTTCTTTGCCTCATGCATGAGCAACAAAAACTATGACTTCCAAACCACAGGGCTTGTGTCAATCATCTATTTACTGCTTTATTAACAACTTTAAGGTGCATTTCATGAGATCCTAGGACATTCAATCAAGTGAGCAGTGGATTCCATCGGTTCCAAATGGCAAGACATTTCCTTGTTTTAAGAATCCACTGGGATATTCCATAGTACCTATGTAGTACCTAAAGCTGTTTGGTACAGCTCCTGACCAGCAACAGGAAGCATTCATCACAGCAACAAGGCCACTGCTGGAGCCAGGACCCTGGTCACTCACACCATCTCCACAGACAGGCAGCAGAGGGGCTGGCCTCACTGAGAATGGCAGGTGCCACGCGACATGCAGGTGTCTCTACTTGTCACTGGTGGCTGCTCAGCCAGTATACACGCGAGGGACTGAGGGGGAGTCCCTAAGGGTGCTTTGCTGATTCACTAATAATTCCATTCTGTAAGACTCTTACTGCTTCGGGGAGAGAAGCTACTTCCACTCTGGGCACCCCTCACACATGCGAATTCTCCTGACCCATCTGCACAGGCGGAGGCCCAGGTGCAGCCATCTGTTCTGAGCTCTCAAAACGGCAGTGCAATGTTTCACCCTTCAGCCTGATCTCCATCCTGCTGCTCTGTCTGGAGTATCCAGTCTTCTGTGGCCTGGAGCCCTGAGCCCTGGTGCTGGTGTCACGCAGGGAATCCGCGTGTTGCAGGGCTGAGCTCTGGATTCAGTGGTGCACTAGGCCTCCTGCTGGCCACTTCTTCCTCTGCACCCTCCGAGCACACAGGACACACAGCCCAAGTCCTGCTGTCAGTGGAAGCCAACTCTCTTGCTACAGTTCCATCCCTGCCTCTTCACTTCTTCAAGATGCTTTAAGCCACATTTTATGCATCAGGGTCTGCTGTTATTTAAATCAGTGGTGGAGAGGCCAGGTCGTAAGAGGGCCAGCTCTGACTTCAGGCAGGGGGTCCCTGGGACAGGCACTAGAGAGGACGCAGGCATCATCTGGGCTGAGGGGAAGGGGATGGGGCCCACCTGAGTCTAATGTCTAGGCCAGGCCATGTAAGACATGGGCTTCTGTGCAAAATGAGTGTGTGCAATTCCTTGCTCAAACACTAGTAAGGATTTCAAGATGGAGACAGCAGAGCACTAGATTCAGTGCAGGCCCTTCTGTGACTACATTCTCTGAGGTCAACCTGGCCCATAGCTGCCCTGAGCCAGGAGTGGGAACGCAGGAGACTTAATGGTCCTGCTCAGAGGTCCTCAAGGTGGCAAGACAGAAGTGGAGGATCCTGGAGATTTGAATAGTGGCCCCCAGACTGGCCTCTGGGACCCATGGGCAAACATCATCTTGAATCCTTTGGACTTAGCATCCACACTTGGGCAAAGTGGGTCCCCTTTTTGTAGGTCATGTCCATTCCTACTTGAACTTATTTTTATTGCTCTGTTTATTTTTAGCCCCACAAAAATCAGACCCATTTTCAACTTGGGTTGCCTGTCAACCTTTCACACCTGAGGTCAAATTTTCTCAATACACAAGTATTTGAACTTGATACTCCCAGCGGCTGAGAGTTTTCCCAAGGGGCGCTGCCTGGCCTCATGGACATCCAGCTCTGGGCATCCTCCTCCCACTGGACTCCCCACCACTATATCTGTTTCTGCCATAGTCTTTTGAGCTCTCCTCCTTCTGCTCACTGTCCAACTGCGCCCAGCTATCTGTGCTGACCCCTTCCCGTTTCCATCTCATATCCTCTAAAAGTTCTGAGCACCCTCCCTCCATCACTCTGCCCTGAAGTTACAAGACAGCCAGAAAGGCAGAGTTGGCACATCAAAGCTCAACTCAGCCCCACATCCAGCTGGAAAGTGCCTGTCTCATCTCTGTCCCTACGAGTAAAACTTATAAACAAAATATTTCACCACAGAAGAGTGGGCTACTTTATAAATAGTCTGGAAAAATTAGCTACCTATTTAGGGAAGAATTCCACCTCCTCACTTCTAATCATAAATAAAAATAAATCCAAAATAATTTCATATTTTAAACTTCAAAAATATAGAGTATCAGAAGAAAAAAATGAGAGAATATTTTTTCTAAGTGAGAAGTGGGAATAGACTTTCTAAGTAAGACAAACCTCAAGTGCTACAAAGGAAACTAGTAACTATTTTAAAATTAAACATCTCTACAATACAAAAGACATGGCGAACAAAGTAAAGAGATAAGCTAGAAGAAGCAGCATACATATTAAAGGTGTAAAATCCAACATATTAGTAGAACTCTACTCAACAACAAAAAAAAATGAAGGAGAAGGAAGGGGAAAAAAGGAAGGAGGGAGAGAGAAAAGGAGAAAGGGAGGGAGGAAGGAGTGGGCAAAAAGTAGAGTAGATAATTTATAAAAGAGCAATTAATAGATCACTGGCCTTCTTTTCAACCAATTCTGTCCAGAATAATCTGATAGTTAACATATTTGTTATTAAAAATCAGTTTCTGCAAGTTGAGAAGGAAATGCACTTTTTCTCATAACCTTTCTTTGAGTTGCATGGGAGAGCTGGCACTAGAAGCATACTTGTAGGAAAACAAGTGCAATCTGCCGGATCATTCTATAGAATGATTTTGGCTTCTAGCATCAAGTTGTTTTTAGGGCAAAGTTGGGGACTTTGCAGCACCTGTCCTTCAGCAGAACCTCAGTGCACTTTCTAGGCCAAAGTGCTTTTTGCGGTAGAGATTTTTTAAATGTATGGCTACAATTTTATTGGGTTTATGCCATAAAACTCAACAGGGAGGGCAAATTTTAAGTACAGCCTTAAGTGCAGAGCCCTTCTGTACAAAGACCAAGGTGTATGGCTGGCAAGTCACGTGACTATAAGAAAGAAAAGCCAAAGAATACAACTTCAACTGTGCTGTTCTAAATTTTCAAGGGGAGCAGTGATGTGGGAGGTTCATTACGCACGCATCAATTGTCACAGTGGTGAGAATACCCTTGAATGTTATCTTCCTGTCTTTATTCCTAAAACTCCATGCTGGCACCAAAATAGCCACCAGGGAGTCTCCCCAGGGCACCCAGAGCCTCTTCCCTGTCCTGGGACAGCTGATATTCAGGGCACCTCTACCCTCAGGACATCTTTCACCTGGTGCTTTTATATTCTCTCTATATAGTGCATTACCTTAAAGTAATAAGCCTGCATCCCCATCATACAGACACACTATTTTTTATAGCATTTTTGCTCTGCTTTAAACAAGTCCTCAATTTTACAGTAAAAGAATTAAGCATTTAAAAGCTAGCACCTGTGGCAAACGAGAGTGAGCTGGGGGCCCTGATGGCAGATGCATCCCAGCCCACCCCCACTGCCCCCTGTGCCCTGTGCCCAGGGAACACCCCCAGCAGGGGCTGAGCAAGTGGGCGCCGACCTGAAGGTCACCTCCAGTTCTGAGTCCTTGCTCCCCACCTCCTGCCTTTGAAGATACAGTTTTACTCTCTCGACAAATACTCATCACTGAAGGCTCACCTGCTACTAAAATAACTTTCCATGAAATACTCTGAAAGAAGCATCTTGACTGTAAATGCCATGATATTATAAGAAATGCGCGTGTTTGTGTGCGGTTACATCTCGTGTAACCGACTCCATGGGGTTTTCGAGGTGATAATGGCTCATTTTTGTCATTTCCAAAACCCAACATTCTTTCACTATAATGTGTCACCTTCTCAGTTCTTTAAACTATTTTTCTCTTCCAGTTCTCATGAACTGATGGTTCTTGTTGTTTGAACTGATTGTCAAAGCCATGTTCTGCTGGCCTCCCTGTCGCCTTCCTTCTATAACTAAGAAGCAGACCAGAAGTCCCCAAGGAAGCTCTGACTCTGAACCCCCTCGGGAGCCTCTGTCCCCTCTGAATTGTCATTTGGGGTGATGCTTATGAATATTGGAGAAAGGGAAAGGAGCAGGAAAATGACAATGAGGGTGAAAGTTCCAACTGCCAAGCAAGACTCTCGGTGAGAGGTTCGCTGCTCTCTGAGCCTGGGGATGACAGCCCCCACGAGTCCCTGCATGGGGACAAGCTCTGTGGTCCACCAGTGTGTGGATCATATCCTGTATAAGGATGAAGCGGGTCTTTTTTTTTTTTTTTAGCAAATGTAGAGACCAACTTCCAATTTTGAACCTGATTTTCTGCCACTCAGGAAAAGTTCAAATGAACTGAGAGCCTTTGATTCATGTAAATCAAAAAAGGATTTCTTGCTTTCAGTTTATCTTAAGTCCCTTATCAGCAGACATTTCTGAGTAGCTTGTTCATGCTAGCAGGACTGGGACTGGCAAGTCTGCTCCTGGGAGCCAGCTTTGGCACCTGTAAGGATGCACACTGTGTTCATTTGTGGATGCTGCCACACTAAGTGCTGCAAATGAAGTGGTTCAAGACATTTACTGTCTCACAGTCCTGAAGGCTAGAAGTTGGGATCAGAGGTTCAGTACGACCAGGCTCCCTCAGAAGGGAGGATGTGCTCCAAGATTCTCTTTTGGCTCCTGACACCTCCTTGGCTTCTGGCTGTGTTAACTCCAGTCTTCCCAGCACTCTCCCTGGGGTGCATTTGTCTCTGCATTTCCTCTGCTTGTAAAGACACCGGCCCCATTGGGTCAGGGGCCCACAGTACTCCAGTACTACTCTATGCTACTCCTAACTGCTTCTGCAACAACCCTATTGCCTAATAAGGTCACACTCTGAGCTGTGGGGAGCACATGAATTTGGGGAGACCCAAGTGAACCCAGAGTACACACAGAGGCCCACTGTTGGATGACTCACAGTGTCTGGACTCCTACTCACTTTCTATGTTGTTTCCTCTGCTGTCCTCTCCCCCCAAGTCCTCCACTTGGAAATATAGTGGCCTTCCTAGTAAGCACTGGTCACTTGCTTTCTTTTCCATCAGTGTCAATGTCTCTGCTAAGAAGTCAAATTAAAGCTTGCTAAAAGCAGGGTGCACTGGATAGCTAGCAACCCCACTGCTGATTACAGGAATAGTCCTCACAGTGGACCCACCACTAGGCCTCTGGAAGTAACAGACCTAACCAGGACAGGCCTGGGCTACTGCGCCTCAGCAGATATCAGCCACCCTGGGCCTCTGTGTCACCTTCTGACCCTAACAGTACTCTAAGGTCGAATCCAAGAAGGTCCCAGAGCCCGCTGCTATGAGGACAGCTGTTTCCTGCCCTCATATGGGGTTCTGTGTGCTCCCAAAGGTCCACCTGAGGCAGGTGGAGGAGGAGCCTGTGCAAGTCAGCTGTGGCTGCTGCCGGTGCCCTTGGCCAATACCATTGTGCAGGCACCAGCTGTCTCTTGGGAGCTTCGTTTCAAGTGTTCCTGAAATTTCCTCTTTTGGACACCCAATCTCGACTTCCTCATCTACATTTTAGACATGCAATTTGACATCAGGGTGACTCTGGAGATCTGGGACCCTCACGAAGCACACAGTGTCAGATTACTGCTCTCATATCAAACTGTCCCCCTGAAGAATGAAGTCCCTGTCCCCTGAGAGTGCACCTCAAAACCACCACTGATGCTAATGATGACAACTCACCACTCAGGCTCCTGGGGCTTTGCTGGACAAATACTGGGACAGGAGACCAAATATGATGACTTCATTGTGTGCAAGGGCCTCGTGTCCACCTGTTCCCCACTTCCCCTGGGAACACCTGGATGAGTGCAGGGCCCAATCCATAGGACAGGTGAGCAGCTAAGCCACCCAATAGAGCGCAAGTACTCAGTGGCCCTGACATGGCAACTGTGCTAGGGACACACTCTAGTGTGTTAACACTTGAGTTAACACTTGAAAAAAATACTGTAGGGCCAGGGTTCTGTTCCTAGCACTGCAAAACAAAACAGGAAGGAAAGAAAAAGGTTCATTCCTCTTTGCTTATATTTGCATAAAGAAACTGAAAGGATCCATGAAAATGGAACCAAACGGTCATAGAAGGAAGATGGGGTAGAGAGTGTTTCTCATGGGATAACTTTTCAAATGGTTTCATTTTTAATCATATTTAAAAATGAATTAAAGCTGGAAAATGCTAGTCCTTTATTTGCCTCATGTGAGGGTTGAAAGGAAGATCCTGTCTGCTCTTCTCAGGAGCTGCTGGGACCTCACCTGAGTCAGCATCCAAGCCCCAGGCCCTTCCAGGTACAGCCTGGAGGCATCTTCTGTGGCTTCAGGGCCCAGTAGGGGACACATCTCAGGGCCTCCGGTGAGACTCTGAGGCCATAGCAGAGCTGCCTGGTGGGGGTTACAAAGACAACCATATCCACTGGGAAATAATTCATTTGAACAATCCTAAAAAGACTTCAATCTGCAAGGGGTCTTGGAAAACAGAACCCAGCGAAGGCTGACTATACACAGCCCACTGAAGATCCATGGGGTTCAGGAATTCTGGGTCTGTCTCAAGCAGTGCACCTTCAAACCCTCAGGGGCCTCAGTTTTCTCACCCATAGTCTGGGTTTACAGTACTCAGCCTTTGAAAGTGAGACATGGGGTTTTAAATAAGTTCACAGACACAGACACCTGACCCGTAAAGATGCTCCAAGCTTCTCCATCCACCACTACTGTCAAGAGGCCATTTTGAAATCAAATTGATTTACTGTGAACATCAGTGTGGTTGGTCCCTCCTAAGTTCAGCATAAGATAAAATTAAATCCTCCAACATGAGGACAAAGGGCTCCCTCCACCTTCCCACCAGCAGAGGAATGGGGAAAAGCATAGTTATCTTTTGAATCATTTTGCTCAGATGACTCTGGGGCTCTATTTTCTAAAATATGAAGAACAATTTCTACTTCACTAAGACATCCAATATCGCCCACTGACTCTTCATTTCACAGAGATTGACAGAAATTAGAGCTGAAAGATGTTTATGATTTTGGCAGAGGAAGGGCAGGTAGAGGTGAGGCTGTGCCCAGAGAGGGTGTATGATACTAAAGGCAGCTATTTGTCCCCTCCAAGTGACCATACCTGAGCTGTCCAGGGCTGCCATGATAAGCTCAGCCAGTGAGCAGACAGGGCAGGTGATGTACACTTTGGACAGGTGAGGCAAAGTCATTAGGTACCCAGGACGTCCTGGTTTGCAGTCAGCTCTCACGCTGCTGGGTGGCAGTCTGCTCTCCTCTGCATCTCACCTTTTCCCACAACGAATCTGACTCTGAGCAAGTGCTTCTGGGGACTTCAAAGAGACCACTGCATGCAGAGGAGATGAGTTTCCCATCTGTCAGGCAAATCCCAGTGGCAGCAGTTTGAAAGGACTGAGTGGAATCAAGTGCTTCTCACCCACAAGTTCTGAGGATGGGGCTGTATAAAAGCAATGGAGATCTGAAGGGGAAGAGTGGTCCAGATCAGCAGCCCCAGGATGCACCCAGGGCTCCTACAGTGGGCAGTGCCCTCCCTTCACTGAGCACCTGCAAGTCCTTAGGGAAGAGTCTTGGTCAAGTCAGTGATGCAGAGCTGCATGGTGTCTCCTCTGTGGGTTACATCCCAGAGTCCAACAGAGAATCAGAGGGATCAGTGACTCGCTTATGGCCACACAGCCATAGTGAAAGGAAGACAGGACTCGACCTAGGATTCTGACTCCGAGTCTAAGCGGACACAGTTCCAGGTCCCCTAATTCTTTCTGCATGTCCCACACTGAGACTGCCATATCCATCCAGGAAAAGCAAACCAACACATGAATACTCAAGCCCTCTCCTCTCAGAATAGACCTGTTCTCATCAGGGAAGACTACCTGTCACTTGGTACACCCCCCAGATCCTCTGTCCCCTCTGCTGGCCACTCTCTCACAACCACATCAGCTCATCTCCTGCCACCATGGTCTCTGCAAACCTTGTCCCACAATCAGTGAATAAACAGATGCATGGTGGAGTCTCCTTCCCAGATCCAGTACAACACAGCTCAGCTGCCCCTGGGAGCAAACCAAGAGGGAGGCAGATCGTGGGATTCCTTGGATGTCAAAGTCAGAGGGAACCAGTCACAGCTGGGGTAGAGCTCTTGGGTCAGAGAAATACCCTGTGCTCGAGAGCAAGTGGCAAAAAATACTAATTCATATAAGAACCACCAGAACTGTTGAACACCTACTATGACCTACCATGTGCAGCACTTTCTGAGAATTTTCCTACAATAATTGCCTTCATCCTTGGAACAACCCTCTGTGGTAATCATCTTGTATTCCCAATTTACAGACTAGGAAACTGAGCTGAGCACTGAGTAACTCCCATGCATGCAGCAGGTAGCTGGCCAAGCTGAGGATGGCCCAGCAGGGGCTTCATCACGGGCTCTGTGGTCTCTCCAAGGACAGATGGTCCACGAATGTAGAGCACACAGGTCAGCTCCTGGGGAGGAACCAGGGGCAAAATTCCGGAATATGAAGGGTAGTGTCAGGGGAAGGACAGCACCAGGTCTCGGCCCACAATCCCTCATATGCAGCAGATGTCATCTGTCCCCAAGATGGTTTCTGCTATGCTAAAGATGGGACCTGAGGGCCGGGGATTTAGCTCAGTGGTTTCGCCACCTGCTGCACAAGTGCAAGGACCCGAGTTCAATCCCGGGTACCAAAAAAAAAAAAGATGGGACCTGAGCAGTGCAGGGCAGGAAAGAGGAAGGCTCAGGCCTGGAGTGCCACTGGCCGCCTTCAGGGCCCTGTCACCTCATCCCCAAAGCCTGTGTGTTTCTTAGTATCTGTGCCTGAGCATGGTTTAGTGCTTCTCCATTCAAAAGCTGTCCAAAGCCAAGCTTGGGGGACTTGTAGCACACCAGCAGAAGCAGCCTCAGGCTTCTGCACATCAGTCTAGTTCATCCCTGGAGTGACTTCGTGGGAATACATTTGTCCCACTTTATCCACACAAGAGCCATTCCAAGACACCCAAAGATGTCTGAAACTACTGACAGTACCTAACCTTATGTGTCCTGGTTTTTCCTAGACATCTACACCTGTGATAAAATTGAATTTATAAATTTAGCACAGTAAGAGATGACTAGTAACTAATAATAAAATAGGACAAGTATAACAGTATATTATATTATATTCATTATATTGCTAGCATCATTATTCTTATGCCCTGGGCCCATTAATACATAGAATAAAGGTTACTTGAACTCAAATACTATAACTGATGCTTTGACAATCTGGTAACAGAATTGACAACTAAGTAACTAATGGGCAGGCACCATATACAGGATGGTTAACTGGACAAAGGGGTGATGCCCTGGGGAGGGGAGAACAGGACTCTGAGAGATTTCATCGCACCATGCAGCACAGCACACAATTTAAAACTAATCAACTGTTTATATCTGGAATTTACCATTTTTTGGACTGTCATTGATTGTGAGTAATTGAAACCAGGAAAGAGAAGCCACAGACAGGGAAACCACTGGGAAGCTGTCAGCATCCACACAGGAAACTTCATGCACAGAAATGGTAGCTAGTAGCCATGTGTGCTACAATTTAAATGTAAATTAATTGACATTAAATAAAACTTCCAGTTGGGTTCCTAGTCACACTGGCCACATTTCTGTCACTCAGCAGCCACATGTGGCTTGTGGCCAGGGCACTGGGCACCCCAGATGAAGAACAGTTCCATCGTTTCAGAGGGTTCCATTGGACAGTGCTGCTTGGGGGGTCGGGAAGCCACAAGAAGTTACCACATGCCTTTCCCGGACCTCAGGGCCTTCGCTTTCTGCCTCCTCTTTGTGCCTAAAGCACCTTCCCCAGCCCAGGCTTAGAAGCCCAGTGGCACCTTGCTGGGCAGCAGGACCGACCCACAGAGGCTGGGCACACACAGTGGCTGGTATAATGACACATTTTTGAGGATGAAATGAGGTGAGCAGGCTAAGCGTACCAACAGTATCCAAAGGCCAAAGCACTCCTAGTTGAACTACAGATTTACTTCAGCAGTGACATCTCCTACCTCCCTCTGCACCATCCAGACAAATCAACAGGCAAAAACAGTCAAATCTCCAGGAAAAATGGCTGCTTTCCCAAAGGTCTATTGCCATCTGCCTGCTCCGCCATCTTTAGCACCAGCATCCTTCCTCCAACTTGTCTAATGGCTTCAATAAGGCTGCTGGAGCTTCAGCTGTGACCTCTCATTTCAGGCAGGAGACATAAAGGAAGTGGTGGACAAATGGTTAATTACATCTCTTAAATGCTTGTTTCACTTAAAGAGTTTTATCAGAATCTCCAGCAAACCCTTTCAGCCTAAATCTTTCATTGACCACCCTATCTGTAAAGGAGCATGAGAAACCCAGTTTTTAATGGGAAACATTGCTATCCTTGACAACATAAAAGTTATTTTTGAAATACAGGAAGCAGAGGAAAATGGACATGGGACAGGCAACTAGAAGTCACTCTAGCTAGATTTGTATTAGTATTCTTTGTCCTGAGAGCTGGGCTGTGGACACTTGACTCCTCAGGAACTAGGTCCACTTGGAAAAATAACCAAAAGTAATAGAAAGAGAACCAAAGAGGCAGGGTTTCGTTATTTAATTCTGGCTGGTCTTGAACTCACTATGCAGCCCAGGCTGGCCTCAAACTTGTGGCAGTCCTCCTGCCTCAGCCTCCCAAGTGCTGGAATTCCTGGCATGTGCCATTGCACCTGGCACATTTAGTAAATATTTATCATTCACTAATAAAATGAGAAAGAAGCACAACCCAACATTGTCCTGCTCACCAAGTGGCACTGGTGCTGGCTCTGTTCTGGGTCCCTTTGCACATAGGACACCAATTGGTCCTCACAAACTCGTACGCACATGGCAGATTCTATCCCTGTCACCCACGCTGTCCAGATGAGGAGCATGGGGTGCAGAGAGGTAAAGGGAGGTCTGGCTGTCAGTGAGAGAGGGCCTTTGGCTCCAAGCCCATACCCAGGCTCTCAGGCATCAGCCCAGCCGTACTGTAGTGCCATTGTCAGTGCCCAGGGGACAGGCAGGGGCAACAGGACCGTCCTTGCCGAGGGCACCCCTCACCTGGAGCAGCAGGTCTGCCCACACAGGAAGCCATGGAGACTCAGTTCGAGCCGAGCCTCCCTCCCAAGTGAGGACACAGCAGTGTCCCTGTGCTTGGGCTCCTAGCACGCTGTCCTCCCTGCCAACGCTTCAGGACCACTCCCTCGGTCCAGGAAGTCTCCAGACCTGGCTCCAGGGCCCAGCTGCCATCAAGCACAGAGTCTTGTGGCTCTTGGCTCCAAGGACATGGAGTCTGTTCACACAATTTAGCCTGTTCAATGGCTGAAGAGCAGAAAGAGTCACATTCCCTGTTATCTGTCAGCACAGCCAGGGCCAAAGGACCGCTAAGGATGCTGTGGGCTTTCAAGGAGGGAGTTTGCTGTTATTCCACCATGGAACTAATATTCAGGAGGCTTAACCTCTTTCCTCCTACTTCCCTCCTTCTCCTTGACTGGGATGTAGAAGTGATGGCTAGAGCTCTAGCAACCTTCTTGAAAGCATAAGACAAGTAGAGGAAGGAAGCCAGTGCTAAAAATGACAGAGCAGGGAGAGGGATGAACTGGATGCATGTTGACCCTGCCCAGCACAACTTGCTTCCTGTCTGAGAAAAGTACAGACAAGGGAACAGAGGCCCCTTTCTGTGTGAGAGCAAGTAAGCCTGACTTTTTGAAGTTGCTACTTAAATTTGCCTTTATGTCTGGCTGAATACAAAAATTCCCATGCATCCCTCACATACCTTGTCACTTGTCCAATAAGAAGAGCTAAAATGATGTTTCCTGCCATTGTTAAAAATTCCAATATTTTTAGTATGACAAATTTTTGAAAGAATGGGTGGGGGAAGGGCAGAAGTGCTCACTTCCAGGGTAATCAGTGTGGAAAGCAGAAGATGAGCAGAAAAACCACAGTGATGAGATTTGGCATCACCCTTAGCTTTTCTGATCACACCAGATGCAGTGACATCTATTTTTTTCATCAGAAGGAATCCTCTGAGAGCAGCCAAGCCCACTTCTTCCTGTGAGCCCAACTTCCTGCCAATTTGTTGTTGGCTTTTCCTTGCCTGAGCTGTGAACCCCAGAACCTTCCAGAACCTTTAGGGTGCTAAGTCCCTGACCCCCAGGCCCAGCCAAGTGGACAAAGAGGGGTCCTTAAGGTCACATCATGAGTGACCACTGCAGGGATACCCTAGCCCCAACACACACACACACACACACACACACACACACACACACACACACACACACCCCAGCACCATCTACCACCCATCGACACATGCAGTCTCAGCACTGAAAGCCTGATCATTCAGAGTGGAGACATCAGAGGACCCAGGAACCACCTTGAGGACATAGCCATTCAAAGCACCTGAGGGCTGGGCTGAGGCTTTGCCTTCAGAGCACTATGCACCCACATGTCACCTTTGGAAGTGGTGAGAAGGGGCCATGCCATGCTCACCCTGGTCTAGTTTTAAGTGTTTCTTACTTAACTTTTTCAATATGAGTCACCTCCTCATATTGTGATGATTTTCAAATAACCAGTATCTGGGCAGCTCACACAGAACTGGGCTGCGCCCCCTGCAGGGGCAGATTTAGCCAGCAGCCAGGTTTCTGGGCCTACCGCCTGCTTGTGTAATTTACACACAAACACTGCTGGTCACCTGTGCCTCTTGTTTTTCCTGTGCCAAGTGGCCATGATGGACTCCCCTGTCACCTGTGCATCTTGGAAGTGGCTGCTGTGTGTGGGAATCTTAGGACTTTGAGTGAAACGAGTGACCTGCCTTGCCATCTCGCTGGGGACACAGGAGGGGGAATCAGTGAAGCACACATACACCATGTGCTTGGGGCTGAACAAAATGGGAGCTGACCTTTTGTGATGATGTTGGTGACAGTGACAATGGTATGGCATCCAGGGCCCCAGGTTCCTGGAGACAACCAAGGAGCGTTCCTTATTTGCCTAATGATTAATTCTCTGTGAATGCAAGACTTGGGGACACAGGAGGGGGCTCACTCCTGAGTCTGAGAATCAACTCCTGATGGATTCCCAAGGACAGAGGGACCCATGTAGATACCAAGGCACCCAGTTCTACCTCTGAACAAATGAATTTGTCCCTCACAGTTGTGTGCTAACCACAAACTCACAAGACTCATAAGGCTGGTGCAATTACCCTCATTTCACAATGAAGAGGGTGGGACACTGAGAATTTAAGGAACTTGCCCTGAACAGGGGTGAATGCCCTACATGGCTGCCAGTGGTGGGGACACAGCTAGGCAGGAGGTACTGAGAGCCCAGGTCCCACTGTGACATGGAGGGAGTGGGAGGCAGGATCACCAAGCCACCAGCTGTTCCCTGGGTAGAAGGCACCATGACAACAGGACCCTGGACAACTTCCTGATGTCACCAAACTGGAGGCATTTTCCTTTTACAGTAGATATCCTTTTAAACTGCTCACTAGTTTCCACCATGGAATGTGCTCCTTTTTACTACTGTCTGCAGCCAGGCAGGACTGGCCCCCTCTGGCAGTTGGAAATACCCGGACAGCAGATCCTGTTGAAAGAGGCCCTGTTTTCATCCTGTTGGTGACCTTGCTGCTTGCCTTGTTAAGTGACTCTTTCTCCTGTTGGCAAAAGTGATCATGTTGGTTCTCTCCTAGCTTGTCTGTACTGTAAGAAGTGACTCGAGTTCCAGAATCCACACAACTGCCCAAATCCTCCATGGAAGAACATGGCTAATGTGCTACCTGGATGCTTAACCAGTGGCACTCCTAAGAGGGCTTGCAACCTGCAACCCAGTGGCAGGCCCCACAGGGAGGACCCATGCAGGAACCAGCACCTTCTCTGGGATGGGAACCGGAGTGTGGTCCACATACCCTTGGACCCACCGTGATCTGCTGTTTTCCTTTGTGATCCTCATCTCCATGAAGGTGGCATTCCTCTGGCACTCACAAAGGTGACTCACCAAGAGACACCCAGGGCTGGCCTACCACCTTGGGAAGAGCTGGTGTCCGCCCTACAGAGCTGATTCTCAGCCCCAGGAACCCTCCTGCCAACCATGGAACACCAGGATCCTTTTAAAATGATCTAACTAACCCAGGGCTCACTACCAAGTGCCTTTGAGGCCAGGAGACTGAGGACCTAGGAATAATATTCATGCATCCCTTCTACATCCAGCCCCTGCTCTGAGCACTGGACAGACACCAACTCCCTGAGCCTGGGTCACCCTCTGTGGCAGGTGGTGGCATGATCTAGAGGCCTCATCATCCTGGGGGCCGAGCCTCCCTCGAATGGCTCCATCCAAGGCTTGTGGCCCAGGGTGTGGTAGGGCCTGTGATCTGGAGGGTGGACCCCACCCATGGTTATCTCAACACAGGAAAACAATGCTGAGCAGACAAACAGAACCCAAAGGGGACAGAGCCACTCAGGGCCACAGTTGCCTGAGCTGCCCACCCGCAGCCCCAGCTATTTAATTTTTTTTCAGTTCTTTCAACCTTTCTCTCACTGTGTTTCTAAGAAGAATGAGTGAGTTGCTGGAAAAGTTTTCCCCTTAGAACCTTACTCTCAGATGTTAAACTGGCTGAATCTTCCCACCTGACCTGTCACTGCCAGAATGCCAACTTTGAAGTTCACACCCTCGTCCAATTCTCCCACCTCGTCCCCAGGCAACTGTGACTTGGAGGCAGGGCATCAGCACAGGATGCTGGGGGCAGCTGCAGCCCTGGGCACCGTGACCCTGCCTAAATGTGGGTTTTTCATTTAACAAACTGTGTTCAACCAGTTCCTCAAGGCAGAACCTAAAAGTCATCGACCAGAGCCAAAGGAGATGCCGAGGAAGCCAAACGTGTGGTTTCTGACAGCGACAGAGCCCTTGGGAAAAGGGGGTCCCAGCTGCAGCCTGGAGGAGTTGGGACACAGCTGAGAGTTCATCCCTGCGCTGAGGTGACATTCAATGCTGATGTGAACAGAAGACTGCACAACCAAGCCCTGGGGGCTGGGGGACCCCTGCTGTGCTCGGGGCGGTCAGAGCTGCTCCAATTATAGAAAGCAGTGCTGACTCATTACCCCAGGAAGCCGGCACACTCAAATGCCAGCACTAAAAAAGCTCCCTGTCATGCCCTGCTGGCTGGGGTGCTGCTTTTAAGCAAATTTTTTAAAAAATGTTTATCATAAAGTATTTATGACATTTTAACCGTTTCATTTACAGTAACCAGAACCATATTTTAAACATATTTCCTGTATTTTACTTGACAGTAAAGCTAACCTTCATCGGAGTAGTAACTCTGAGAAAAAGCCACCAAGCTCAAATCTGACCTCAATCAATCCAAACAAGCCCATCTTCAGATATCCTCCTTCCAGTCCCCGATCCTAGCCCCTAAAATATTTTTTATTCTCATTTTTGCCACTCAGTGTGACTTTCAGCATTTAGGGAAAGGAAAGGACATAAAATGAGCTCCTGGGTGATTCATGCACATTTGGAGAAGGAAGCCAAAGTTCTGCCTTGTCTTTGCTTCTCTGGCGCTGAAGCCGGGAAGTTGGGCAGCTCAGACTGGGCCACTCAGACCAGATGGCCAGAAAGGACTCAGGGCTCTTTCCTCTACCTCTGAGAAGCGGAAGCTCACTCAACCTCAAGGGCCCTGGGTTAGCACAACTTCACCCACCTCTGTCTCCAAGCTTCACCGGTGGCTTCTGGAAAGGAGTCCTTGGCAGCTCATTTTCCAGACAAGCACAGCTATCTCTGCCATCTGTTCCAAGACAGCATACAGTACAGAGAGCACCCACACTTCCCAGTGCACGGCCAGGCAGCTCCCCAGAGAGCCGGGCTTAAACAGTCACTATGGGGGTGAGGGCAAAGGGAGCCACTTGGCTAAAATTACAGATCTGCAAAGTCTGAACAAAACAAAACGCAGTGTCCACTCCAGGAAGCAACAGCTTTGACATAGCCAGACCCTGCCACACATGCAGCTTTCATGGGAAAACGTCAGAAACATACTCACCAGGGAGAAGCTGAGGGCTCCACCTTCTCAGGAACTGTGCTGTGACTGGCCCCAAGGCATGCACGGGCTCAGGCACAGCTGCTGTTGTTGCTTTGAAACTTACAAAGCAGCCACCATACAGTCACTTAGTTCCCCCCATTCCCAATGATGTCCACATGATTAAGACCCAAAAAAAAAAAAAAGGCGCACACACCTCAGCCTACACTCTCATTGGGACGGGATGACTCATGCTGACTCAGAGCGGCCACTTCCTCTCCCAACATTCTCTTCATACTTGTGTACTTGTGAGCTGGGCTGGTCCGGTTCCCAGGGTCTCAGCCGCCCTTCCGGAATGAACAGCCCGCCTGACCCCACATGCCTGTAGCTCAGGGATTGGCTGCACTGTGGAAATGCCTTATTAAGGGAACTTGGGAACAACTGAAAAATGCATGAATCTCATGTGCATTTGAATGTCAAATACACACTGAAACTTGTGGCGAGTGTTGTAAAGTGCAGAGAGGGATAGGGCAAGATGCTGGCTAATTCTCTAAGGCATCTGCTTTTGCTCTGCCCTGCTAATGCTTGATTTCAGTGCAAGCTCTTTCCTGCATTTCCTCTGATCTAAAAAATGCAAGGGATCTAAAATCAGCACCTCCCAAAGTGCTTGGATGAAGGTACGGCAAACTCTGACTTTTGAAAATTGTCGTTGAATGTTTACACGCAAGAAGCAGGAGCTGCCCAGTTCTCTTTTGAATGATGCAGAGGGCGGGGTCATCTTCCGCTACTTGAAGCATTTTTCAATTATGAGAAGCCCTGGAGAGAGGCTCAGCAGCCTTTTGTGAAGCCACTAAGGGCTGCTGTGACTGCATTTAGCCAACTGGTGACTTCTGGAGAGTGACACACACAAGGTCATGATGAACATTGATGCCCTGATAGTCCTTGTTGACTTAGTACCTGTTGCTATGCAGACCCTATTCTGATGCCCCCAAGCCTACCAGCAGATACAGACGTTTCTCTTGAGAGGAGAACAGAGACCAGGGGAGCCTGGTGGGTGCCAAGCTGTGTCCTTGTGTGACTATCCTTGTCCTGGAGGGGCCAGAGGACCCATCTCCGCTTATAGCTGGATTCATCTTGGCTGGGGGGGGAGTCCTTGTTCATTATTATATATCTCAGACTTTTTTATATCAGGGAAATCAGGACATTTCCCATCAGTTGAAAGCCAGTGTTTTGAGCTCCCTATGGAAGCTATAGCATATCAATCCATTTGGTCAAATCTTCCTAGTCTCCAAAATTTTGTTTTTTAATTTTTGTTTGTTTGCTTGTTTGTTTGCTAGTTTTCCAGCAAACTGCAAAGCCTGTTGGTTTTCTGAATATCTTTCCCTTGCAATTTGCTGCAGTATCTTTTGTTTAGGGTAAGGGCAGACACAGGGGTGGGGCCATGGCCCCAGGGACTGACTACTGCACATCTCACATCCTCCACCAGGGATGGGGTCTTTGTCCTATATTGGGCCAATCAGCCTTTCCTCTGTGTATGTTTTGGTTTTGGGTTTTTTTTGGTTTTGGTTTTGGTTTTTTTTTTGGTACCAGGGATCAAACTCAGGACCTTGTGCTTGCAAAGCAGGTGACAGAACCACTGAGCTAAATCCCTGGCCTCCCCTGTGTATGAAGACTCTTATAAGAACTGGGAAAAAATTAATACTTAAAAGAAATAACATTACAGATGAAAGAAATCTGAACTAGTTGGGAAACAACCACACCCTCCTGCCACTTTACAGTGGTTTCTTCCACAGCAATGCTGTTATAATGAACCTTCTGGAACATTCCAGGACAGGGCCTTAGCACCATAGCCAAGGCTTCTCCCAGAGCAGCAATTGGAGCTATGGCCATGGAGGATCCAGTGCTGCATGAGAAAACCTCATAAGTACTGAGTAAGTCCTAGCTCCTCGGGGACCTTCTGTTCCTCATTGCTTCCCATCTGGGCTAGAAATGGGGAGAGGATGTTAAGGAGAGCAGAAACTAGAGGCCAAGCCCAACACATCAGTAAATGGAGCTCTCATGAAGGCACACGAGCTCACACCCACTCCCTAGGATGCTAAGGTGGAAGTTTCTGGAGTGGATTCTTTTAACTGGCTCATTCCTGCATATTCCACCAGAAAGGGATCAAACATGACATTTTAAACACTGCTAGTTTGAAAACACTCTGTAAACATCTTCATGTTTTTTTCTCCGAAGAAAATAATACCATAAAAAATGAGGTTGGGCTGAGGAAGTAGCTCAGTGGGAGATTGCTTGCTTAGCATCCCTGAGGCCCTGGGTTCAATCCCTGGTACAATAAATAAATAAATAAATAAATAAATAAATATTAGGTTTCATTGAATTAAAAAAGAGTTTCACTTCTAAGGAGATGGAAGTCTGAAGACCCGCATTCCAGGGTGTCACAGAATTCTTACAAAGACTGGTGGTTGACATTTAAGAGTATCTACAGGGGCAGGAGCTCTCCAGACCATCCTGCAGGTAAGGCCTCTGGTCCTGGAGGTAGCCCGGTGTGGAAGGCAGCGATGAGGCCCCCCACCCTCCAGGACCACAGGGCCCAGGTCTAGTACAGCCTGCCTGGTTTCAAGCCCATGTTCCTAATCTGTCCCCAAGGGACTTCTTAGACACCTTTACACACACACACCCTTCACTCAGAATGTGCTCTTCCACATTCTATAGACACAGGGAAAGCAGAGGAAATCTCTGTTGACTTGGAAATGAATCAAAATCCTAACCTTGAGATGGCCTATCTCTTACTATATCAATTCTATTTAATGGAAAGGACAAAGAAGACAAATATAGTGGTGCACACCTATATTCCCAGCACTGAGAGGCTGAGGAAGGAGGATTTTGAATTTGAACTCATTAACTTTGAAACTTGTCTCAAAATTTTTAAAAAGGCCTGGGGATAAACTCAGTGTAAAGGCCTTGAGTTCTATTCCCCAGGACTGAAAAAAAAAAAAAAGGGAAGGAAGGAAGGGGGAGAGGGAGGGAGGGAGGACGGAAGGGCAGGCCAATTAATGACACATTGGATACTTCCCTGAAAGAGCCATGAAGCTGCACCCCGTCCCCATCCTCCATGTGCAGGGCTCCCCTATACAAAGGACCCATGGTCAGCAGAGGTTTGGGTACCATTTCCTTCTCTGGAACCAACAGAAGACTCACCCCTCATTTCAAATCTGCCTCCCCTTCTCCATCCTTACCTCTTGCCTAGGATTTTGCTCCCAAATTAGGTGTCTTGCTCTCCAACATCTTGCTGTCCATGGGCTGAGACACAGACCCAAGCCTCTTTCCTCCCAACCACAGCAACTTCTTAGCTCGTTGCTGAGAACACAGTGCTGTGGATGGGGAAGCCGTGAAGAAATCTGTTTTGGCTCATAGCTCTGGTCCAAGGTTGAGGCACCATATCTGGTGGTGGCTGAGCCCCAAGGTGGTGCAGGGTATCACACAGAGAGAGCCCCATCCAGCTTGCCTGTCCAGCAGCCCCTCTCTAATCACAAGTGGATGAACCCAAACTCCTCCTGAGGGCAGAGGCCTAGTCACACCCAGAACACCCACCTGCCCCACTCTAACATCTCACAGTGGGAGTTAAATGTCACTGAAATTTTCAGAAGGGACAAGCCATGTTCTAGCCTCAGCACCCCTGCCTCTGACATGTGGAGCAGACACCATCATGACTCCCACATAGCCCCTACTCCCAGGGGTAGCAGCCTCCACGTCTGATTGCCATAGACTCCAGTCCATACTCAGAGGAGAGTCCTGATTGGCTAAGTAAAGCCCTGGAAAGCCATTCCTGACCATTATCAGTGGTTCCCAGAGAGGTTCCCAGGCCTGTGTCAGCACATGCTGCTTCTAGCCAATGACAGCCTTCTGGGTCTCCCACTGGGGCAAAGCCCACTATAGTGATTGCCACAGGGAGGAGGTGGTAGGGAAAGAATGCATGAAACTAAAGGGCCTCCTACTTGTTTTAAGTTTCAAATGTCTAGAACTGGATATTATGAAGGAAGCATGCGTGAAGTCAGTCAACAATACCTAGTTGCACAGATTGGACATTGCACAACCCCAGGAATAAATTCATATCTGCACAACCATATGCAGCAGAGCTGGGTGTAGTGCCAGGCAGTATAACCTCAAGAACACTGAGGGAGCCTACAGATGGGATGATGGGGAGACTCAGGGGGAGGTCTGAGCCCTGTTCCTCCATAGAGACCTTGAGACAGGAAACATCATCATCACCCCAGGGCAGCATAGGGGCCTAAGAGCAGAGGGACATCTGAAAGGGAGATGATGGGACCTGAGAGTTTAAGCAGCAGTGTTTGCTTTCTCCCATGGTGGAACTTGAACTTCATGGTGCATCTTTGATCTAAGGCATCTTAAATGAGATGCAATATGGTCTGTGAAATGGAGACTAAGAGCTCATTGCAGGAGAGCAGCAGCCCAGTCCCTACAGCTTTGAGAGATCTGGGGGGGCAAGAAGGAGAAGGCAGAGTGGGTGTGGAGCGGGACTGGTGAGGCAGGAGGGAAACCTGAGCACCCAGCACTGGAAGGAAAGGAGGGGACAGTGGTCACTGACATGGTGCCTGCTGAGCAGCCAGGAGGCTGTCCTTGCTGCAGGAGTGGTGAAGGTCTGCATGGAGTCAGGAGAGGAGAGAGAGACAGACAGGAGAGCA
Source organism: Heterocephalus glaber (assembly GCF_000247695.1). Next base: position 796,051 of record NW_004624749.1, on the reverse strand, counting down.
ACAGCGCTTCCTAGAAATGGGGCTGTAGCAGAGCAGGCAATGGGGTCAGAGAGGTTTCCTGTCTCACTGAGGTGGGAGAAATAACAGTCATCCCTGTTTATGGATAGAAACAGTTAAGTATAGAAAGAGTAAACTGATGATGTAGGAAAAACCAGAGGGAATGTGGCATCATAGGAGCAAGGAGTGGGAACTGGCCAGGAGGAGAGGTCGTGGACTTGGCCTTAGCAGGGGGCCACAAGTGAGCTTTCCCCAGAGAAACCCCACCCAATCCAGCCCCTCCAATATCTCCATGTCAGTCTATGCAACCGTTAAGTGGGTAGAGTCCACCCAGACTTCTGGCCAACAGAACCATGAACTAATAAATGGGTGTTGTGTAATTTGTTACACAGCATTAGAAAACTAATACACTTGGCCCATTTGCAAAATGAGGACAATAATAATTCCATCCTTAAAGGGTTACATGAGAATTAAAAGTTAATACTCTTTAAGTGTTTACAATGATAATAAGCACGATCTCTGCGCATTGGCTTTTATTCATGTGTACCATTGAGCTGATAGAAGCCTCAGGAGATGTGTGGTTGGTTATTTGAAAGTTTTCCTTCCCCTGCAGTATTTGAGTCACAGGCCACAGTCAAAAGTCTAGAATTTAAATAAGTGAATCACGCACTAACTATGCAGCATCTTTTATGAATAAGGTGCACAGTCATAAAACGTTACTTAACAGACCAGACCATGATAAAGAAGATGTCAGGAAATAGAAAGCAACAGGCAGAAAACTTGGAATTCAACCGTTCCACAAATATTTAACAAATGTTCACCAGATGCCAAGCTCTAACACAGCAGGAAGAAGACAAGACACAAAAGGCCCCTGTTTTGTGGAAGCTTATAATTCTGGTGACGAGCAGACAATATGCACAGGAAAACAGTAGGAGCTAGGAGAACAATATGAACTAGGAGAAGAATTAGAATAAGAGGAGGACTTGAGATGGCCAGCTACTGGGACAGAGATGGGGTGGAGAAAGAGCTGGGGAGGAGCATGAAGTAAAAGCCAAATGCAGTGAGGAAGCTGGAGGGCTGGGAATAGACAGTGACATGGTCCAAGGGTAACTCTCGTTGCAAATGTGGAGCCCTTGTGAAGGACCAAGCCAGCTGGGGGTCTGATCTGCAGCAGAGATGGAAAGATGAGGCCCTATTGCCACAGTGTGTGAAGCAGAGCAGTTGATGGATTGGGCTTGGGGCCATGATAGACAGGAAGCAACCTGGTGTCTCCCTTACGTGTTTGGTTGGGCAAATGAGTCACTTGCTGAGAGGGGACGGTGTGGGCTGGGTGGCAATCTAGGCTCTGTTCTGGCCATCTTTGCTGGGACAGACCTATCAGACCCCCATGGAGACGATGCATGGAGAGAGAGGTTGGTGAGCCTAGAATTCTGCACACGGGTTTATATGAGAGGCAAGTTTTAGAGTCAATGTCCTAGAAATAGGATGAAAGTCCCGGTCTAGATAACAGAGAGAGAAAATGTACTTAGAGCCGAGAAGAAAAGAGAGATCAGTACTCTCTGCCAGTGAGATCAGAGGAAAACAAAGAAAATCGTGGCTCAGAACCCAAGGAGTGAAGGTCTCAGATGTCAAGGGAGGCCCAGGCCAGTGATCTGAGAGCTCCTGGTGTGCTGGTCTGGCTACGGGGAGGCTGTGGTGGCCTCAGAGATGCCACCCTCAGCTTCTGCATGGGGGACACAGGAGCCTGGCCACAGGACATGGGGGCGGGGGGGATACAAGCCAAGAGGGCAGGTACAGCACCCACGGAGGACCTTCTCACAGAAGGACCAGAAAAATGGGACACAGGGTTTCTCAAGGCCTCACCAAATACAGTGACATCATTTCAGTGGCTGAGGCCTGGTCCTGAGAACAGGGATGGTATCTCAGCATGGAGTTGGTCCTGAGTGTCATTCAGGGCTGGCAAATGTGTTAATGATGTTTTGAGGTTAGGTACATAGTCTGTTGAATAGTCTGCATAAACTATTCTTTCAGAATGTTAACATAAAGCAAAGTTATTACTAAGAACCCAAGGCAGTTACAGTTCTCCATGTTTAGCTAACAGGAAGAGCTTACAAACAGTTTCTTTCCATTGTAAGCAACACCAGATGACAGCCCTGATCATTTTGCATGATTTGATGTAACTGGAACTCTCCTGGGCGTGATAGCTGGCTAGACAAAACCCTTCACAACTAAACAATTCTTTGGTCTTATGCAGGCTGCCCAGAGAGTGGATGAAGCTCATCCTCTGATGGGCCATCTTGATTCATGGTTGAGTGATTTTTTAACAGCTTCTTTATTTTTTTCGCTTCATTATTCAGTGCCCCTAATGATTTCTTCAGAAACACTACAAAGACATACATACCCCCAAGCAATCTGAGTTGCACCTTGAAAAGCTCATTAACTAAAAACTCCAACTGTATTGGAAAGAAATTACACTTCCCTGTGGCCGAAGATGGGCTGTTGAACTTCTCCAGACTGTGAACTTGGCCAAATACATTGATCCACAGGGGCTCCTCAGGGAAACTTGTGAGTTCAGTGTTGTACCTAACAGTGGCCACCGTAATGAGGGTTTAAGACATTCCCAGGTGGGCACTGTGGTCCCGAATGCCACTCCACTCCCAGCAAGAAGGAGAGAAGAAAGTCAGGTGGGAACCCCCAGGTCCTGCCTCCCCCATTCACCCCACTGTCATAGGACCTGCCTGCGCTTCCTGCCACGTACCCACCCACCAGGCTCTACCGCCTTCCCTGAACTGATTCTTTCACTTTTGTGATGACACAAAGCCACAGAACGGACGGGGCCACTCTGCAGTGTTCACATATGCACAGCTTCTTGAGTCCAGGTGGGGTTTAAGGGTTTGTCCCTGAGTCAAACACTCAGACTGGAACCTAACTCCCCAATTCAGTGGCCTTAAGAGCATACTGGTCTGGAGCCCCTGTTTCCCCTGTGTGAATGGAAAAGGTTGGAGGTCATAGGAGAAAGTCCTCAGCCAGCCTCTGGTGCCGAGTAAATGAGAAAATGAGACGATGAAGAGGGAGTGGGGAGCAGAGGGCCAGGCCTTAGCACTGGTGAGTGGAGCTCTCTTTCCTGAACATGCTGTCCTTTTGTCTAACAGCATCCCTTCTAGGTGCTCATGTGGCCCTGGCAGGTTTGGCATCCTCCTGTACCTCCCACCCCAAACCACCTATCATTAGGGCTGTCTGTGTATTACTGGAACACATTTCTCTCTCATGTGAAAGCAGCCTGGCCTGGACAGCATGGGCTGGCTGGTGGAGCAGCCTCAGAGTATTACTAAGATCCTGGGCTCTTGTCTTTCTGGCTTTCATCTTCAAAGCGACTTAATGGTCCAAATAAGCTGTTGGAACTCCAGCCAGCAAATTCATATTCTCTGCATTAACAGTCAGAAGAAGTGAAGAAGGACAAAAAACTGTGTAGCACACTCCCATCCCCACCATTGTGGAGCTTCCCAGAAACTTCATCATGATGTGTCCACCAGGTATAAAACAGACTCACACGGCTTTAAGCAGTTGCAAGTTAGTCTTGGAAATACAGGCAAGCAAGAAGAGGAGAAGGAGGTCAGGTAGGAACCAGCAATGTCCGCCATGGCATGGGGCCCAGGTTGGCCCATCAGTGTCCGCAGGACACTGGAGAAGAGATGGTCCATGTTGCTTATGGGTCACAGGTGGAGGGACACAGCCTGGCCACACAGAAGCCACAATCAGCACATAGAGCAACTTGACCCAGGGACAGGAAAGAGCATGTGCAGGAAGGAGTCAGCCCCAGGCTTCTCTGGGTCAGACCACCCCTTAATCCGAATGCATTTGTGCAGGGTTAACTCAAAAACCAGAGTGATTACTTTTACTGTAAGGAATGGGTTGCTCTGTATATGTTATTATTAATACTGGTAGTAGGTGACCTCAGGGGCCCCTCCAGATGCACTATCCATGTCGACCCCTTGCAAGGCCTTAGAACAAAAGCATCTGTCTCTTCTTGCACCTGGCAATTTCTCATCCACTCCCTCCCCAAGAAAGTCCCTCCTGAGTCCTAAGGCCTGATTCCAAAGTCCCCACCCTCAGCTCCTTCCATCCACGGGTACCTGAATGTCTTAATGGTCTCTCACACTTCACTGCAATCCTTCCCCTCCCACTAGACTGAAAAGACCTGGAGGGAAAATCCCATCCCACCCACACACACTCCTACACATGACCTTTCTCGTCTGTCACGGGGTGGCTGAATGAGCAGCCAGTGGACTGGGGTTCTGTTTAGATGCAAACTCTATCCACACAGGAGTCCTCTGAGCAAGGGCTGATTGGGCATGGACCACATCCCACCTCTGCTGCTTCCTGGGGAAAAAAGAGATGACAACGATGACACCTCTCTCAAGGGATCGTCCACAAGGTGTGACACTTAATGAAAGCTCAGTTAGTGTTGGGCACCCATATCAGGAGTGTTTCACTGAAAGCCATTGACTCTGGCAGATACATTTCTTCTTCATATTGTGATGGGCCTCATGCTGTGTGGTATACTGTGGTTTAATTAGCAGAGTTTATATGTTTGCAAAAAATCATGCTGTTTTGCAATTGATGTTGCTTGGAATTCAATGGAATTGTTATCAGGAAAGGAAGAGAGAGTTCAGAAATTCAGGACCTCACAAAGCCAGAAATGTCAACTGCATATCAATCCCAAGTAGGAAGAGATGAGACTGAGCTAACTTTAGAGGGGCCAAGGACCATAGTGGCTCAGAAAGAGATGAAAAGAGAGGCCTGGCCTTACCATATTGTGTCCCAGAAAGAATAAAGGTACCATCATCTGCTTAAAAAAAAGAATTACAAAGGTGCAAAAAAGGAAAGAAATGAAGTAAGTCTGAGTCTTATGTCTTGACAAGAACTCAGGATGATTGCAACCATGGAGAATTACTGGAAGCAAGCAAATCAGGAGCAGACAGGGTTTTCTGGAACCTGAGTTGTCTAAGAGATCATGAGCTGAAAGGCATTTTATATATGCTGTGGACTATTAAACAGCCATAAAAAGAATGAACCATTAATGTACACAATAGATGACTTTGAAAATGTTATGCTAAGTCAGAAAGCCAGACACAAAAGTATACAAGCTGCGTGATTCCGTTTCTATTAAATCTCCATACAAGTTGGTAGTAGTTTAGTGATTGCCAGGTGCCAAAGGGAGGAGGAAATAGAGAGTGACTACTTAATGGACATGGGGTTTCCTTTTGGGGCAATTAAAATGTTCTGGAACCAAATAGAAATGGTTATACAACAACATTGCTTTACTAAATGCCACTGAATTATTCATCATTAAATGGCTAATTTTTTATTATGTGAATTTTACCTCAATTTTTAAAAAATTGGCTATTCAACTGTGACAGCCCCAGCCTTTCAGAAACAGGAAGTGGGGTGGAAGAGCTTTGCAGCCCTCACCAAAAGCATGTACCCAACCCCATATCATAAACAGCAGCCCAGGGTATGGGCACAGAAGAGCCTCTGGGGGCCCAGGCCAGAGCCCCAGAGACCGAGCCTGGGGAGAGTCCACAAGGCAGGACCTGAGGGGAAACTGCCAGCTGGGAGCTCCTGGGTACTCTTGGAGTGGCAGGGCTATTGTCATTACCCTGTCCCCATTCTACTGCAGCCTCTGGACTATGTGCAGCAGCTAATAAACCCTACCATTTTATTATCTGTTTATAGGCCTCCAATTTAGCTCAGTGGTTCCGACGCCTGCCTTGCAAGCACAAGGTCCCAAGTTTGATCCCCGGTACCAAAAAAAAAACCAACCAAATATAGGCCTCCAAGTCAAGAAAGGACATTACCGAGACTGTCATCTTCCATCAAGCACAGCTCCAAGGGTGACCTTGGCAGCAACTACTGTCTGCCCAAGCCCACATTTTCTGTCCCTTTCAATCCTAGTAATCAAGCCCTTGATTTTCAGCTAGACACAGAACAGCTCTTCCTAGAACAGTTCTACATGGTTATGTGCCCTACAGCTGGGGGTGGCCACCAGGCAGGGAGGGGAGATGAGCTGGAAGGAACAAGTTAGTAAGGATGAGCAGCCGTCAGGCAGTCCCAAGCTGTTTACCTCTGGGTTCTTTTACAGGGGAGGAGAGAACATTTTGTATTTGACCCTTTGCCATCACAGGTTTCTGTTAAAGGCCACCAACCCTAAAGGTGCCTAGTTCAATGGACTTTGTCTTAACCAACTCTTGGCACCAGACTATAAGAAGCTGCAATGCAGCCTCAACCTTCCCATCGTGTGAGGTTTGACAGGGGTCATTATTCCCCAAGACCTTTCAAATTGATTGAGGCACTAACAGTTTCTAGTAGAACAATTGCAGATTGTAATATCAGAAAACCTCAGCAAGGAACTTACCGAGTTCGGGTAAGATGTCAGCCCTGAGCCTGAGGCTACCTCCCTGGCCACTGGGGACCTTAAAGGGGCCTGTGAAGAGGAAAGGAAAGTGGCAGTGGGAAATGATTGAAGAATACCTTTATTTTATGCAGGATGTTTCTTAGTATGTCCCAAAGAGGAAATTCATGGAAATTCTGGGTTTTGTTTTCATATTGTTTTTGTTCTGTTCTCATTTTGTAGCCAACTTCATCCACTGATTACCATGGACAAGAGCTCTCACCAGCTTCTGCTTAACGCTTATCTCATTTCCTCCTCTTCTTTCCTCTCTCCCTTCTCTTCTTCCTTCACCTCTTTCCCCTCCCCACTCGCTCTCCCATCCTTCTGTCTACATAGCCTGTTCTCACTGTATACACTCCAGCCCCTGCTTTCTAACATTAAACACAAGCATTTTCCCACATTAGTAAGCCTGCAGTACCCAGCACGGAGGCCTGTTTTCACAGTGGAGCTGGCATGGTCCTCAGTGGAGTCTTACACTCAGCCTTAATTACACAAAGACAAGTTAGAAGGACCTCAAAGACATTTCTCTAAAATGAAGGCTGCTTCTTGCCCACTGAGTGGGACTCAGAACTGAGACAGTGTGGGAGGGAAGGACAAGCTGAGGCTTGGCCAGCTGCCTGCATGCACCAGGGCTCAGCTCACCACTAGCTGTATAACCCTATGAATCCAGAGTTCTTTCCTGCAGATGCACATGCAGGCTTTGAGCCCAAGAGGCAGGCCTGCTTTTGTGGCAGCTTTGTAGGGGAAAATTATCCAGACTCCAAAAATAAACTCTGCCAGCTTTTGTGCAGTGAGATATCAGGACCGTTCACTCTAACTTCCAGAAGAAGAATTGTCCTAGCTCACAGATGCAGTGAATTTTCCCAGCACCCCTCTCCCTGTGTCCCATGAAATAAGCATGCTTCAGGATGCAGGGACCCATGGGGGAGGAGGAGAAGGAGGAGGGCCTGGCGGTGCTGGGCACAGACTGCAGAATGGAATAGACCAGGCCACTGGCATGTGATTTGGCCTCTCCTAAAAAAATAAGAATAAAAAAGCATCTCTTCTGTAGAAACACCATTGTTTCACAGAGTTTGCATATTTGCTGACTTTTGTGTTCCCAACATCTAGGTGCCTAGCTCATATTTTAGTACTCATACTAGTTCACTGAATAATGACTCTTGGTATAAGCTCCCTTAAATATTGACAAGTAAAAAAAATAAAAAATAAATGTTGACAAGTAGAACTTCATCTCAGTTCACAGGTATTTTCTTTTGAAGGAGCAGAGACCTCCAGGGATAAACAGATGGTCTTCTACTTACAGTGGGGCTATGTTCCAATTAACCCATCCTAAGTTGAAAGTATGGAAGGTCGAACATGCACTCAACACATGTAACCCACCAGACATGGTAAGGGCACAGCACACTGTGCACATGCAGCTGCTTCCCTCCTGATCCCATGGTTGACCAGGAGCTGCAACTCTGTGCTGCCCAGCATCCTGAGAAAGTGTCATATCATGTCCCAAAATACTATCAAAATTTGAATCTTGAAGTATAGTTTCTATGGAATGCATATCCCTTTCCACCATATTAAACTAGAAAAATCACCTCTAAAGTGTCATACATCGGGGAGAATCTCTATGCACTGTTAGTAGCAACCCTTCCAAGGCAGCTGTCCACTTTCTCAGCTTGCTCCTCCCTCACTATCCCTCTCCCCTTGCAGGGTGGATGTGGCTTCAGAAAGGACAGAGGACATGGGGAAGGGGCCATGACTCTGAGGGACAGCAGTGCCAGGAGCACAGATAAACTTCCCTGTTGCACAATCTGGCTTCAGCACAGCCATCTTCCTTAGACTGTTCCTCCTTCCTGTTTCTGGTTCCTTTATTTCCCCCAGGTTAGTGCTGCTAATGCGGGGTTAACTCCACTTGCAGGGTGCATCCATGAGGGTGAGCACAGTTTATATCATTTATTTCTAGGAAGCTGCAATAGCAGTTTTGAGTTTCAAAGAAGATTTTGGACCCTATGTGTGCTGAGAAGTTGGGTGCTGCTTGTTTGTCAAATGTAGACCAATTGAGAGTTATTCCAGAACCACCCCTACCCAGGAAGACAGGGAGGCCTCAAGCCAACCAAAGTACAAAAAGATTCTCTCTAAAATAGGGAAAATAGACAATATACCATGAGACACACAGATGAACATACAGTCAAAAGATACTGTAACCAAACCTTCTAACAGAAAATGAACAATGTGATCATCATTGTCATATGTATCCTCACTATTATCTGTGTAGCTAATGTATACCAAGATCTTCCTCCATCGAAGGCACTGGCCTAAGCAACCCACATCTTCCCATGTGATCCCCTCTCAGGCAAGCATATTACAAAGACAGCAAGTGCTCTGCAGAGGGAAGAAGAGGGAGGAAGGGATGGAGAGAGGGAACAAATGACAGGGCCCATGTCTTGCTCAGCTGCTTTATATTATCCATAGCCTCAATAAATGTTAAATAAAGTATAGGTGTGAAGATAAGAAGAAAATAGCAAAATGCATCTTTTCAGCCAACTATGACCAGATCATGAGTAATTTTACTTAAATTGGTCACATCTAGTCCCAGTTTTGTTGTATACCAAAGACAAATCCTCCCCGAGCCCTTATTATTAAGTTAGAAGTGTATATGTCCCAGCATCCAACACTTATTTGGGGTTGTAAGAGTAAATAAAGTTTGATTTGGCACCACCTTCCACTAAGGCCACAAGCTACAAGTCAAAGGGACAGACTGACATTAAAAAGAAAACTCACCACACTCCCTGATAATTCGTGAACTAATGAAGAAGACAGAAACGATTTCAAACCCAGTTCCCAGGCTTGGGGGAACAATGATTGCAGTTGTTTGAGAGGCAATAAGAAGTTGTTCCTTCCTGTCAAATGAAGACAGGATCCTTATTTTAGTCCATCTAGTTTTTCATTTCATTATGCAAGACATTTAAATGGTAGCCTGAGGCAAAGTATAAGGCTCATATTATGCCTTAATCTAAAGCAGGTACCTTTAAAAGCTTTGTACTGACAAATGATTGCTTGCTCAATTCTCATTGTATATTGGAGGGGTTATGAAGAAAGGATTTTGCAAAATAGAGATGGAAAGTATGTTGGCTGGAAGGGATGACTGTGGGGAGGGAAAGGTCGGGTGAATGGCAGAGGGGAGACTGGGCAGTGTACCCATGCTCTCCCCTGATGGTCTCCCCAAAGAGACCCCTAAGGATGTGCTATGTGAAGGGTGCACTAAATGTTTACTGCCCCCACACACTGGGAACACAGTTCCTTCAAAGCTATTTACGTGACAAGGAAAATATGTTTTAATGTTCTAACTCTACTTTTAAATCCAGAGAAAATTCTGTCCAGGATTCCTGTGTGATTTGCTTCATTGTATGAAGCTGATAAATGGCTGTCACCTGGGCCTTGGAGAAAGCTCAGAGGAAATTCTGCCCAGCAAGGAGTCCAGCAGTATTAGCTGGTATTTACTTTGGCAGCAGTGTGATTCCACCATGCCTTCAGTGTCTGCCCTGTTCCCGCCACACCTTCATCTCCAGGACATATCCGAACAGGTCCAGAGTACAGGGCTCCATTCTTTGCCGGGCATCATCTCCTGAATTTCTTAGAAAGAATTTTATCCTAAGAGGCAACACCTTAGAAATACAATTGGATTTTTCTACTGGCCTCAGAGGAGAAGGGCAGCTGACACAATTGCTCAAGCAAACAGTGAGGTTGAGAAATGATCTCTAAATGGCCCTCATTGTGAAAGGCACGATGTTCAGGGAGGCTGGGCTTGTACCACAGAGGCAGCATCTTCCTAAGGGCTCCCTCACCAGCCACTCCAAAAGGAATTCCTCAGCCACATGTCTGCTTTGTCCTAGCCAACAGGCAAAGTTCTAAGGGGATGCATTTCCATCAAGTTGCTTTGCATCCACTAGCAGAGAGGACCCACTAGCCAGGAGAACTTCTCCTGGAGTCATTTGGTCCCTTTACATGAGCTAGCAAGAAGAAAACTTCCCGCATTTCCCACACACCAATGTTCTTCCAGCACGAAAGCCGAATGCCTCTTTCAAATAGCACTCACAGGTTCTCACGGTTCCCCAGGCCAATGCTCCAGCTGAGAAAATAGCCAGTCCCTGTGGTCCAAAGGAAGCTGTGGAAAACTCACATGACAATCAGCCAGAAAAAAAATGAGCTCTAAAAAAATCAAGTCACTTCCTCTGTCTTCAAAGAATATCAGACCCCAAGCAGTCTCCACGGCTGACCCCAAACTCAAACTTCATTTTCTTTCTTAAAGCCTGTTTAGTGGAGTCACTGAAGAAGATCTGGGGGTGACCTGGTGTAGATGGAGAAGAGTGGTGTCATCCAGCCTGATCCTTCCCCCAATCTGGAATACTCAAGATCAAATGTATTCAGCAAAAGGGCTTTGAAATGTGACATTTCTGGGAATATAAGATGAATCCAGAACTATAAAAATATGCCTTCCTCAAACTACCTGGAAGTGGTGTCAGTCATTGATTTAGGACAAAGTTTCCATTTCATCATTAATTTGAAACAGTCAAATCTCAAACATGTTCAAAAACTAGAGGATTGTAGGTTTTGACCCCAGAAGAGCCCCCAGCCCTTGCCTGGTGTCCATAGGGAAACCACCCTCCAGGCAAGGCCAGGTCTCTTTCCTCAGAGGGTCCAACAGCTCCTGCTCACATCCATGCCCCTTTCTGTCCTTGAGGTTACCAATGTGCTCCCATTTCCCCCTCCTGACATTTCTGGGATGCAGCACATCATATATCCAGAGGCAGAAGTCTTTCATGGACACCAAACTTCCCTCCCCCACCAGTACTGTCTCCAAGGCCATTCACATTTGTGGCCTGTGTACCTGGCAGGGTGATCAAAGATCTACAAGATGACACACCCTTTGGTTACCATCCACAGGGCTGCTTCCCCATCTCTGACCAGGGCTGCCAAAGAGCTGACCTGGTCTCTCTTCTTTCCCAGGACTCAGTCTTCAAGGCTCTCATTGATTCTATGAGACACTCTGTATATTACCATAAATTTTCCCACCATCTTATGCAACCTCAAAATTTCTCTTTCTTGCTACCAAAAAGGCCTAACAAATACAATATCCAACCCCCATTTCTGTAGCCTAAGCTGCCAAAATCACAGCACACTGAATCAGTGCATTTCGTGTGATGTTTACCACCTCACTGAATGAGCTGGGCTGAAGGAAGAATGGAAATTGCTCCCGTGACCACAGCAACCCACCATCCTTAACCCCTGGAACCAACACTATGATGACGTTCTAGAATCTCAGAGTCTCTCTCACTCTGGGAATATAAATTAGTGTCTCTCTAGCTAAAAGCTGCCTTGAGAATACAGGGTAAGAACAAACCCATGAGTTTTATGTAAACAGCTAAACTAGAAGAGAAAAGTACATTGAATGGGACAAAGCTGACCTCAGCCGACACCAGTTCCTTGCCTGCCATACATATTCCCTCTGGTGCCTAGCTCATCCCTCCTCCCATCTGGCCCCACTCATAGGGCAATACATTCACTAGGGCAACAGATATGCTGCTCACCTAAAACATGTTAGGACGGGGACAAGGGAGTATGGACCTCAGAATCCACTGCAATTTCACAGGCTTGTGAGGTGGGACAGGCAATGCTGCACCACATATAACAGATCAAAAAGAGGCCCAGAACATGGGGCCCAGATCCTGCCAAGATCCCAGCCCTACACAGGGTTTTGATATGCAAACCCAGACAAAGAGTCCAAAAGAGATTGAGCTCAGGGCCATGCTGGGTGAGCGCTCTACCACCGACCCACCTTCCAGCCCCTGCCAGTGTCTTTAAAATCTCTCAGAGGTTGGGACTTATCTGGCAAGAAAAATACAGAAAGAACACAGAATGCCTTCCACAGAAACCATCTGTGAAGGTAAGAGAGGCCCTGATATTTTACATGGTGGGAGGCATATGAATGAAGGGCTGAGGGGAGGAACCCAGATGAGGGACTGAGAGGAGGAAGAGGAGTACAAACCCATGCACGGGCAATTCAAGAAACACAGAGCCAGGAGGTGGGGTGAGAGTGCACAACCTTGTCCTTCAGGTTAACAATTTATTTCAGACTCAAAACATTTAGAGCTGGTGGCCCTTAGCAAGTGTCTCATCTGATGAGAGGAGAAGAAAAAAAGAATTTAAGAAAATGTATCTGAGACAGACATGGTGACACACTCCTGTAATCCCAGCTACTCAGAAGGCTAAGGTGGGAGAATTGTGGGTTTGAGGTCAGCCTGGGCAATTTCTTGAGATCCTGTCTCAAAATAAAAAGTATAAAGGGGCTGAGCATGGTGGCACACATCTGCAAGACCACCACTCTGGGACTGAGGCAAGATCATAAATTTGAGCCAAGCCTGGGTTATATAGTGACTTAGTGAGACCTTGTCTCAAAATAAAAAATAAAAAGGGCTGGAGACATTCCTCAGTGCAAAAGCCCTAGGTTCAATCCCTAGTATAAGAAAAGATAGATAGATAGATAGATAGATAGATAGATAGATAGATAGATGATAGATAGATAGATAGACAGACAGATAGATAGATAATAGATAGATAGATAGATAGATAGATAGATAGATAGACAGACAGACAGACAGATATATAGATAGCTTGGGGATATAGCTTGGTGTAAGGACCTGGGTTTGATCCCCAGTATAATATAGAAAGAGAGAGGGAGAGGCAGGAGAGAGGGAAGAAGGAAAAGAGGGGAGGGAGGGAAGGAAGGATAGAAGGAAGGGAGGGAGGGAGGAAAGGAAAAGAAAGGAAAGGAAAGGAAAGGAAAGGAAAGGAAAGGAAAGGAAAGGAAAGGAAAGGAAAGGAAAGGAAAGGAAGAAAACAACCCCCGGGCTTGATATGGGATATGGCAGGAGCCAAGCAGTCAGGGAGCAGAAAGAGACCATCAGAAGCCAAGAGAAAAAGGCAAATTATCACACCAAGATGGCTGCCCAGCACCCGAGAAATCCAGATGGACAAAGCAGGAATGAGAATCAGGAAGACGCCCTGCAGAGGAGAGGAGATCAGTGTTTGGGTGTTTAAGATGAGCCACAGTAGTGAGCCGGTCCCAGCACCAGGAAGGAAGCTCCCCACCTCCATCCCAGGCTCCTAGGGCAGTGAAGCTCAGCCTGTCCCAGCACCCAGAAGGAAGCTCCCCACCTCCATCCCAGGCTCCTAGGGCAGTGAAGCTCAGCCAGTCCCAGCACCCAGAAGGAAGCTCCCCCACCACCATCCCAGGCTCCTAGGGCACAGAAGGTGAGCTGCATGGGCGCCAGAAGCACCC
>NW_004624749.1:763815-779653 GCF_000247695.1 Heterocephalus glaber | reverse complement strand
GATTTTTGTAATATGCTTTCTATATCCTTTTAAATTCTGTAAAATCTGTGGTAATGTCTCCTAGATCTTAATATTGTAATTTTAAAAATGTATAACTGATATTGTGTAACAGGAAGAAAAGGTCTAAAGGAGCAGGGCAATTGGGAGGGGTAGGGGAAGGGAAAAAAGGGAAAGGAAAACATATGAGAAGAGGAAAAAAATGGAAACAAGGTCTTTGCAAATAGGGAAGGGCGGAGGGGGTGAAGGGAGGGCAAGGGAAGGGGAAATAAAATAAGAACCAAGAGACTCATGTAATGGGGGAAAAAAAAAAAAAAGATGAGCCACAGTAAGACACCAAGAGGGTGGAGCAGAGCCATGGAGCTGGGATTAGAGATCCAGACCTGGGCCTCGGACCAGAGGGAGCCACCCAAAGGGTCAGAGCCAGAGGAGAGGGTGGAGAAGGAAGCTGTCAGAATAAGGTCTGGGGAGGAGAAAGGGGCACAGACCCCCGTGGAAATCCCACCCATACTTACTGAGCATGCATGAAAAGCCCCAGGCTCTGCACCTTCATCTGTGCTACTCTGTAAAGGGGGTGATTCTGCCCCCTTTACAGATGAAGCAACAGAGGCCTAAGCAGGTATAATCTTGCCCAACCTCAGATATTATCTGCTGGTAGGGCCAGGCAAAGGCCCAGGTCTGTGGGACTCTAAAGCTGGTGTCTTCCTTCCTGTGTCTCCAGGCAGAAGCCAGGTACCTCCCAGTCCTTAAATGTGATGCCTGCACAGATCAAATGAGAAGGGACCTTGGTGACTGCATTACTTTTAGTTTCTCAAGAACTTGGCACATCTGTGTTTTAACGGGGAAAAGAATACTATGTTCAGGTTCCACTAAAGTTCACATGAGCACACCAAATCCAGGGTGAACAGAGCTGCTTGAACACTGAACTGGCTCTGTAGAAGCACTGGAGCCCAGAGATGCCAGAATGAAGGCCTAGATAAACATGCAGGCTTTACAGGCTGATGACAGCCTGGCCCTGGGACCCCTAGCCCAAGTTCATCTCCTCAGACAACAGGCCACAAAGTTGCTTCTGGGCAGTTAACTTCTTGTACCATTGTCCTTTTTACCTTTAATTAAAATCACACCATGGTGACGATGTAAGCAGGCTCTGCAAAGCTCAGAAAGTTCCTGGGATCATTACTTCTTCTCCCACATTTCCAGAATGCAAACAGATATCCCTAGGAGCTCAATTCTCTCTCCATAAAGTAAGGCCATCCCCAGGCAGTCAAACTAGCACATAGCAGTTTGGATATCTCCAAGGAAATCTGCTTTTCAGCCTGTGTAGGAGCACATATGAACCAGAGAACATGATATCTGATGACAAAATGTGATGCGTCTCTCCGTGCAATGGAGTTGTGGCCAAAGATTACACAGCCTAGCTCTCCTGTGGCCACTGTGGCCCTGGACCAGTCAGTCCTGTTGTCCCCAGTGAGCAGTGAGGGGGAAATGATGTGAATCTGCTCCAAGCCAAGGCTTTGGAGAAACATATAAAGTTTCTCCATTCTTCTCCTGCCTGCTAGCTGGATGCAGAGGCCTCCGAGGTCCCAGAGAACAGCAGAGCACCATGAGACAGAAGGACCCAGGGTCTCCTGTGACAGGCAGAGAACAATAGGGCCTGCCACCCAGGTGCAGCCTTGCTGGGCTGTTGCAGGAGTGAGCACTGAGCCATTGGTAGGCTGATGTTTGCTTGGAAAGCTTCTGGCATCACTGTGTCTGCCATATCTGGATGTCTGTGAATGTATTTATATGTGTGTGGGGTGTGTGCATCATTTCAGGAACCCTGAGATGCAAATGCAGGCTTTTAAGTTAATTGTATTTGCATCACAGGAAGGAATCCTCATTGTATGAATGGTTCAGTTCAGGATTCCTTTGTAAAGACAACCCTCTCCCAGCAATAGAAGCATCATTCTGCTTTCTTTCAGGACACTAGTCCATCGTTTGCTCAGTCTTGAGGTTTATATCAAGCCAATCTTTTCCCTCATCCCAGTAAACTGTCCTCAATCCCTTGGGCCTTTTTCCAGCTGTGAGTAGATGGAATTGAGACCCATATCCAGGTAGGGCCTCAGGGCTGTGGATTTACACTAAGATGACAAAGAGGAAATTTTAAGAAAACTCTAGAGGATTAAGCTGAGAATAGAGAGATAAACACATATCCTAAAAACTACCTGGGCCTTCAATCTTTTACCTGAAAAAGTCAAACTGTCATGATATGATTTTATATATTTCTTATCCAGATTTTTTTAGGAGAAATGTTGCTTGCTTGTTTTACCAAATGAAAAGTGTTGCAACCATAGGCAACCACTGGGATTGAGGAGGAGCTATAGCTCAGTTCTAAACACTCTGCTAACACCCTGATAGGCTGAGGGCCCCCTAAGCAGGGCCACCTTGTGCCCACAGATAATCCCCCAGAGGGTGTGGACCCAGGCCCACACAGGGTCAGACCCTGCAGGCTTCCCCCTACTCCCCAGGCAGCTGAAATCCACTTTGTCTATAACTTTTCTTCTTTCCAGAGATCTTGGTGAAATGATGAGATGCTCAACTAACCAACTCCAGACTAGATCAATGCCAAACAAACATTAGAAAGTCAAACAAGTTTTTAAATACTCAGCCTCTAGCCATGTTTAATTACTAAAATCTCAAATCAAGGGTGTGGAGAACCATGGAAACCTTCTCTGAAGAGGGTGGTAGAGGGGACTGTCCTCATTCAAGGTCTATAGCAGTGCTTCTCAGCTTCTTACATGCCCAAGGGCATTCAGATCCCCCCAGCATCTCAGCGAAATACATGTTGTGAATCAGTAGCTCTAAGCCGGAACTCCAGGACTCTGCATTATAACAGGCTTCCTGGGGACACCAGCACTGCTGTCCAAGGGCCACACTTTGGGCAGCAAGTGTTTAGAGCAATTGGTTTAGGAACTAAAGGAGACACCATTTCTGATCTGCCACTTGGAGTTTGCAGAGAAATTGCAGCCTAGACAAAAATCTGCCCACATCCCTGAGATAGTCAAGGTTTAAACACAGGCACACACGTATGAGCTCACACATGGAAAAATCTATTCAAAACCCAGGAAAGACAAAGATCATATGATCTCACTTATAGGTGGAAGCCAAAAGAGTCAGTGTCTCAGAAGTAAGGAGGAGAAGAGTGGCTGGGGGCGGGGGGCTGGAATGGTTACAAGCATGCAGCAGTACAGGCAGAATAACTTCTAACTTGTAGTGGCTATGGTTAGCAACAATTGATTGTATATTTCAAAATTGCTCATAGAGAGGATTTTGAAAACTCCCCAGAGAAATGATAAATGTTTGAGCATTACTCTTTGTATGCATGTGTTGAAATGTCATACTTACCCCCATAAATAAATATATATATATAATCATTATGTGTCAATCAAAAACATTGTGCTACAGATTTTTCTCCATAACCTAAATTACATGGATAATACTTGAATATTTATTCTGGAAGTTTCTTTTTGAGTCTTAGTCGCAGGGGTAACTTGCAGATACCTAAAATACATTCTGATATCCAGGCATTCACACCTGACTCTCTTCCTGACACTAACCTCAGAAGATGGGTGTTAGAATTTTTAATTGATATTAATATGCTCAAGTGCTCATAGCCCAAGCCCTTAAAATGAGCTTGATTACCTTGTCCTCCATTAATCTGACAGCTGCTGACTGCTGGCAACATGAAACATACCAGGCACCATGAGGGGATGGGGAGTCAAGGACACTGGGCCGAGCAAAGTCCTGAGACACCTTTCTCTGATGGCTCAATAGTAACTGACATCTTGAATTACCTTGAACTTCAAGGGAGGGGCTATTTGCATTATTCTCTGTCCTCCAGTTGTATAGTGGGATCTTTAAACTTGAAGAGACTTCCTCTGGGACTCTAGCTTACAAGGCAGGATAGTTAAGAGGACAGTTTCTTTGCATACATACCTGCTTTGTTTAGAATTTAATTACATTCTGAGATTTCAATCAAACAGTGGACCCATGCTCTGAGTTAAGCAAAATAGAATGAAAATGTGGCCAAACAGAAGTGCTGTCCCAAAACAGACAGGAGGGAGCAGACAGCTTTAAAGCTGTGCTCGGAACCTCTGGTCCGGGGTCAGGGCACAGCCCCAAGTCCACACCCAGAGCACACGTTGCTGCAGCCCTTTAGGGCCACAAGGGCCCACACTGCAGTGTTACCACTGGAAATGGGCCCAACTGGGGCAGTCAGCTGACTTCACCAGCTTTGGTCTCCTCGGCTTCCCTGTGTCTGCTTCCTGGGGTCATCGTCTAGATGCAGTTTAATGTCTCCCCATGTGACATGGGTGAAGACGGAGCCACTGCTGCCACCATAAACTTCCTCACCCCAGAGTCTGCACAGTGACACCACTGTGTGCCCTGCCTCCAAGATGAGGGAAGTCAGCATCTTGGCTTTTTCTGTTCTAATTCCCACAACCTTCTTTTTCATTCAGATGGAGGGAATTAATTTCTCCCCAATATTACTTCAATGGCTTCTCTGATGCTTTCTTTTATGATGCTTTTTGTGTCTTAATTAAATGGCAAGAACATAAAGTTATCCTCCTATATTTCCTTTTAAAAGTAGTATTGCTTCACTTTTCCCCATTTAAATGTCATGCATTTGGAATAGATCTTTAGCAACATTATTTTTAAAATATTAATTTAGTATTTAAATATACTTTATATATTAATTTGGTAGTTCTTATTGCAATTTTTTGTTTTGTTTGTTTTAAAGTAAGAAACCAGAAATTTAGAAAGTACTAATTTTCTGAGCGGAAGATAGGATACACCCTAAATTATAATATTATTCTCGTGCTCACTTCGGCAGCACATATACTAAAATTGGAATGATATAATATTATTCTATTTTAACTTGAGGATAGCCAAAATATCAGAAAACAATTTTTCTATTTCATGAAGCTAAATAAAAATCAATTTGTTAGTAGTACTTATTATATACATAGTAAAAGAACACTTGTATGAAGTATACAAGTCATAGTAACTACTTAAGACATTTAGACTGGTTTAAAGCAAGACTGAAGTCTTGGTAGAGCACTTGCCTAGCATGGACAAGGCCCTGGGTTCAATCTCCAGCACAGTAGATTGGGAGAGTGGGGGCGGGAGAGAAAGAAAGAGAAAGAAGGAAGGAGGATTCATCATTCCTTCAACTACATTTATTGATATTATTATTATTTCATAAATATATAGTCACAAAAATATATAAAAGTCATACTGAGAATCATATTTATTTGTACCTGTTTATCACTAATATTTATTATGTTAAATAAATTGATAACCATGTGCAATGAAGATATGTGATTTGATGAAACATGAGTGAAACTGGGGAGATTTCCTAATATCACTCAGCCTTGACACTGAATAAAGTCATGGGAGAACAGTTCTGACCAGGCCACTGGTGTACCATATCCAGCTTTTTTCTTTGTCTCTGAGCGTGATCATCATTTCAAAGCCGTGTCTTTCAGGTCACAGATGTGACTCCACGTGCACCTGAGACTCTCATCTTAGATGTGTATAAAAGTACCTGGCACACGTGGGGCCACTGTGGCCACATCCTGAGTCAGAACCAGAACAGCAGAGACTGATTCAGAAATACAGTACGTAGCAAAGCGTAATTTCTCTTGCTGGGAACTGACTTCAGATATTAGTTTGTCAGTGGCCAAGGCACTAAGCAGGGAAAGCAGTTCACTCATTTTTTTAAATATAAAAATTAATGATGTTGTAAAGTGACCATAGAGCCTTAGATGGGAAGCAAAATTTTATCCTGTACTATTTATGGCAGCATTCATCACTTATTTCCCCAAGCTATGGATGCTGTTTTCAGTGAGGATCCTGGTATGTCCACATTCAGGCAAAACACATGCTATCTGAGGTGGGGCTCAGGCTGAGGGAACTGGGGTTCTCAAATCTTACACAATGGGACAAAGACAAGAGGCAGGCAAGGAACAGAGCTGTTTCCTGCTGCAACCTCTAGTTCTTGTATCAAGGGGAGCTGCCAAGTTTTCTGACAGTTTTAAAGTTTGTCTTTTTGCTTCTTCAGATAAAGGAATAACTTCATTCATATCCACATGGCCTGTGGGCATCAGAGAAGACCTATATTTTCCTCAATATCACTTTGACCAAAGCCCCCTGGGAAAGCCTTGTGGCCCGGAGTGCTGCCCCACACACTGATTTTGAACAAGGGGATTTGGAATTTAAAATTAAGGGGGACTGGAGATATAGCTCAATATTAGAGACCTTACCTAGCATGTTCAAAGCTCTGAGTTCCACAACCAATGCTACAAAACAAACAAACAAACAAAAACCTTTCTTCAGAACCAGAATTGCTAACCGACTGTATTGAATGCACAGGAATGTCAGCCTGGGGCACGTAGGCTGTGTGACATGGAAAGAGTTGTGTTCATGTGGGGCCACAAGGTACTATTTAGCTGGAACACCAGCCAATGTTGAGATCATCTGCTAACTTCCCAGAATTTCCTGAATTGCAATGAGTACTGAGCATCTCTGCCTGATAATAAACTGCCAGTGTGGTTTGCTTCTTCTAACACTGAGATAATCAAGTAGACTTTGGCTTAAGGGAAGGTGTGAGCACCTTTAACCCACCACTTATCTGCTGTCACCTACCTGCTTCAACCATCACCTACCTGCCACCCCCAGTTGCCAGTCACAAGCTGAAAGGAAGGAGAATTGGCTCTGTCCCACAGCACCACAGGCTCCAGCCTCACTATTTCTCACTGAGTTGTAGCAGGCTGGTCTTGTTTGCAGCCAGCCACACCAGTGATGCTAACCCCTAATAGGATGGAGAAGCTCCAGAGGTGGCCTCCCTCATTCTTAACTGGTTTCTTGATGAAATGAACAGAAGAAGGAAAGAAATCTGCCAAGCCCACCTGCCATTTATACTGGTATCCATGGGAAGACCACGTTCTGAGTGAGTGTGGTCCAGGCTCCTGCTTCTCATGGGTGACACCAGCACCCCTTTCTCTCTGTGATGGAACTCTGAAAAGCAGGTGGCGTCCTGCTGAAACTTAGGGCTGTTACCATCAAACCTATGCTGGTGGATTCCGCATGCAGGCTCCTTTCTGTCCACCTCGAGAAAGAGGTGGTTCATTTTCATGGGATTCCATGAACTTCCCAGTGCAAAACATCATCCTAAGCTTTTATTAAAAGCAGGAATGTAAGAAATGTATGGTGAAGAAGTCGAAGACTACCCTAATGGAGAATGCTGTGGTCAAAACCTTTGGCCATGACAGAAAGCTAGAACTGATTTGTTTGAAGGATGCAGGAGGCAAGAAGACTTTGGGAGTGAGAGAATGGAAGAGTTAGGTGGGCTATTTCCTTGGTTACTGACCACAGTGGGTGCACGGACACAAAGGAGAGAGGTCCAACCTGCACATTGATTTTGCTTCTCTATGGCCAGGTTTCATGGAGGCTGAGCAGCTGCCTGGTTGCCTTCTTCATCATCTCATTGGCACTTTGCTCAGTCACAACCCACTTCACCATGGAAAGCAAGGTGAAAAATATCAGCACACCACTCTCCAAATGTCGATCTCCTGCTTTAATTTGGGTTGTCCCGACTTTATTGCTCTTGGCAAAATCTTGTCTTCCCTGCAGTGCAGCTGAAAATACGAGATTATCGCAGTTGCCATAGAAAACACAGCCCATTAGACATCTGACACAAAGGAAATAAAAACTGCTGACACCCTGTTTCTCAAGGACAAATTAATTTGCCCCAGAAATGACATGTTTGCCAATGATCTCATTAACAGTACCATGAGATTATCAGGAAAAATTAATACAAGCTGTTGGTTATCAACTCCATCATTTTGCCTCACAAAGGCAAGTCCTACTTGTCAGTTTGCTGCTGGGGGCAAGGACAGGCATTAACAAAGAAAGTCACATTCAATTAGAAACCATCGCAGGGGCTGGCATTTGTGGTTACTCTGTACCAGGTCTGCCCGAAGAACAATCACTCTGCTACTTTTTGGTTTGAACTTGAAAGCAAGGGCACTTTGGGCAGCAATTGGAAACCAGTCCTTTCTCAAAAGTGCTGATGATGACAAAGCAGTTTCCTTGAAAAATTTGGAAACTGAGGCTCCTTGGTTCTGAGAATGTTCAAGAAATATAGGATTGGGTAATTAATGTGAGGGTGCCTCAGAAATGTTCACTTACAGAAGATGCGGCTGGTTGAGTCTGCAAGATACAAATGACACCTCCTTTGTGTCCCTGTATTTAGGTCTTCTCAGTACCTGTCCCCAGGTGACTGTCCCATGAACTCTGCATGGCTTTCAGGCATGGCAGGCCATTGACAGACATTAATCTAGTGCTTCAGGTTACCTACCATCTATCCTACAAAGATAGCCCTTGCATGTTCCAAAGCATCTATTTAACAAACTCTCCCCAAGCAGTAGCTATGAGCTCAATCCCATTCCAGGCCCTGGAGAACATAGTATTGAGTAAAAACCATCAAAGAAAGAGAAACTGTTCAGAAGTATTCTATTGTTCAACAAACTTCCCTGGGCTCCTACCCTTCTTTGATCAGTCATGTGGGCTATGCATCACCTCTA
Organism: Heterocephalus glaber; assembly: GCF_000247695.1. The sequence goes on along the minus strand of NW_004624749.1, from coordinate 771,029 downwards.
GGTTAAGTTCATAGAACAGTTTTTAGGAGTAGCCTGTGGTCGAGCTATTCTGCATGGACAGCTATTGCAACATTCCTTGGTGGGCTACCACAAACCCCCAGTCAGTTCATTAAAGCATAGACTTAGTCTCTGTTATATGTGCCAGCATAATATATGACAATTTGATGACAATGGCAACACTTTAAACTTGTTCAAGGATGTTTATTTTCTAAAATGTATATAAAAGCCAGAACAGTCCCAGGCTCTGCATCTGACTTAGTCTTGGTCAGAATTATTCTATCTCTCCTACAGGTCCCATCAGGTCCTGTGGGGAGGGAGGATGTCACTTGTCTCTGCTGCACTGTTTGGCTTGGGCTGTGGCCTCCACCCTGGTGCTGACTCATGCAACTGAGTGAGCTCAACCAGAGGAACCCTTCCCCAACGTGCCGGTGAGCGGCACATAGCCAGGCTGACAGAAGTGCCACTCCTCAAAGTTGAAGCCTCATGGCCCCACAGGATCAGAGTGAAGGGGAATCTGCTTCCTGAGCTCAGCTTGTTGTGGGGCACCCTACTTCCTATTTGTTCTTGGTCCCACTGAAGCAGGAACAAGGTACTCAGTGCTTATCTCTGCCAGTCTCAGCAGCTCCCTCTGACCTCCGGAGACACGTGTCCACCAGTGACACTGGAACAGGAGACCAACTAACCTGTGACACTTCCCAGAGTCACACCCAGTTTCTCACAGCAGTCTAAGACCACTCTCTTGGGCAGAGAGGAATTGGAGATCATTCAGGAACATAATCTACAGGTCTCACCTCTGATCTTGGCCTCAGGACACTGAGCCTCCCTTCAAAGTGTCGAGGCACTGGAAATAATTCCATTGATGTTCTTCTGGTGATCATGGTGAACCAGAAGTTTCTGGAAGTTCTTGGGTGGCCTTCATGGATATGCACTGGGCTGAATTCATCAAACCCATATCTGCAAAAGTGGAGTAAACTCTGTTGAGAGACTTTGTCTCAAAGATACACACTTTGCAAAATAACTGGACCTTGCATCTGATAGAAGATTTGTATCTCCGTGGAACTGAGATTGAGTAGAGGCATGGAACCATCCCTGAGTGTCCTTGAAAGGCAAGCCTTTATAACACAAGAAAAATAAATAAATAAAAATAAAACACAAGACATCACTTTAAACAGAGGCCCAGACCTGTGGCATTGATGTGGGAGTCCTTGGAAGGGGCTAGTGGCCATACACCTAAGACCACTGGGACTCCACTTGGGTTGGCTTCTAAAGGGCAAGCTGGGGAATTTTTATAACTAGACAGAGTGACAGACACAGATACCTCTCACTGAAAGAAACACATTCATACCTGGTACAGTGGAGAACAGTTTTTCTTGCTCATCCTGGAGAAAGTGCCCCCTGGTATGGGGAGCAGGCTGCGAGAGTGCTGCTGTCAGTGGATATGAGTGAGTGGGGTCTTAAGTGATGTGAGGCTGGGACTCCAACGCTTTCCCACTGTGATTCACAAAGTAGCTCAATGTATATTGGTTCCAATTTTCCATTTCTGTTCATTCAACATCCTCTGACAGCTCTCTGAACCTCATTCTGGTTTAAAAGTCTGAGAAAGCCATGGTGGTGAACATCCATCTGTGTTATGAAACTCCACCTCCAGCCCTCAGACTCCCCTGTTCCCCAGACTCCACCTCTGAGATGGATCAGCCTTGTTGCAGGCTGAGGCCGGAGGAGGAAACGCCGCTCTGGTCCCGGCTTATAGGGGAACTGCATGTTTTCTCGGCATACCCATTTTAGGCTTGGGTGGTATTAAATTTTTTCTGCCAGTAAGTAGAAAAGGCAATTTTTGTAAAAACTGAGAAACAACTCGCAGGCGAGAGCAGATATTTCAGAAATGACTCAGAATCATGTTTTGCTAGAAGAATGCTAATGAAATACAGAGCATGAATTCATGAAACTGATAACACTCCCTCAGAAAGAAAATGACTCTTATTAGACATCTGAACTTGAGAAAAACACTCACTGATCATAATGGGTGGAGTGGCTCCTACTCTAGCTGCAAAGTGTAGCTAGTTTTAATGTAATTAGAGAAGAGAAGATTATTCTTTGGTGGATACTGACAGAGTCTATCTTTCAGATCATCTGAAACAGTTCACTCACCTCCCCCGACTGTAAACTTCAATGAAGAAGCCTCAAAAACACTGACTAGGAAGCTAAAAGCCAACTCCCCAGTGTCTTACCCTCCACACCCACAACCTCCAATCCAAGACTCACAAAGACAGCTTTTACCATGTCCTCTATGAGCCTTGGAAAATTGTACACTGTCTTCCTCCATCCAGTAACCCATACAAAGCCAGTAGCTATTCAGCTTGAGCACAACTAGCAGTGAACCACCTACCTTCTGACTCTTACAAATTAATTGAGTCGCAGTATATTTGGGATTCATATCAACTACTAGGGCATTTCTGTACATAGCTAAGCCCCATCTGGGAAGTTAATGGTATCTGGATGTCAAGTGCATCTCATGTTTTAGCAGCTACTTTCTCTCTCAAAGAGATCTCTTGACAGATACTTGCCTGGCCACTTGCTGCCACATTTGACAGTGGCTCTGTTTTCAGTCCTGCCTTCACTGTGCTTGAAGATTTTCTGCAGCCATGACTAGGGATAGTTCACACATAAAAGGGACAGGTTGGCAGAAATCCAGAAAGTGGGCAGTGCATTCACAAAGTCATCTCCAAATGCTCTAGATCAGAGAGCAGACTCAACTCCATCCAGAACCCAGAGATTCTAAATTTAAATAGCTCAACTTCTGATGCCTCCTCTACCTTCTTCAGGAACAATTTCTGGAAGGATCAAAGTTGGACTGCAAACAAAGCAAGCTTCCAACAATATTAAGAGTAGTTGAAACTCTAGGGCAATAAGGGGTGTGAATACAGGGAAACATTTTAGCCTCGTGAATGGATCACTGTTGAAGTCAAGGGGTGGATGCATGGAAATGCATAACAGTCTATGTTTATATATGCTTGAGACACTCTTTTTGGAAAAGGGTAAATTAAATGCTGTAAGACATGAATGTCTTTCTTGGAGATAATTATCTAATTTGAAACTCAGTTTCCTTTAACTCTTAAGATTTGTTTGCATATATCTACATCACATGGGTTTTGTCTTACAAAAAGAAACCACAGTGTTAAACCTGGCCTGGCCTTGTCTTTTCTTCTCTTATTTTCTCTTCTCTTCTCTGTTCTGCTTTTTGTGCCCAAGATTTCTCAGGATTATGTGGCATTTGAGAGACACAGTACAGATGAGCACACATACAATGCCTAGCATTCAGCAGACACTCTACAGACACTGCTATGTTGCCTCCATCAGTGTAGCCCATGGGTCCCTGGCCAAGGAGAATCAGCCTCAAAGGCAGACAGCAGGGAAAGCACAGTGCATTTGCATCTGCTGTGTACCCTTGGGCTCCATTTGGCCACCCTCTTCTGTACAAAATGGGGTGCAGTAAGAACAAAGAGAGTCTTGAGCTGGATGTCCCACATATGAGGGTCTGTTTCTTGGTGCTGTGAGCACAGACTCTGGAGCCAGCTTTCAGCCTCAGGGGCAAATAGAGAGCCCCCAGGATGTAACATGGGGCTGAGTCATGAAAAGCAGACAGATAGGATGGCCAGGGCTGTAGAAAGAAAGACTGACTAGTTCATTTGCATTTCTGTGTTGGAAACATAAGAAAACCTGGTATAAGTAAATATTGTCCATGCTGCTAGATGTTTTTGCACCAAGTCTCCCCTGCCCCAGGATCCCAAAAATAGAGCCACCAGCTCCTGGAAGTTGGATTAAGGGAGCCCCAGCAAGAATATCTGCTCTGGTCCCCACGTCCTAGGGCCCCTGAACCCCCAACAGGTCTGTTCACACTCCTCCAAATGAGCAATTCAAGCCAGATACCAAAAAGGCAAGTCAAAAATGTAAACCTTCTCCTCACATAATATCACTTAAGGGATTTAAAGAGCAATGAAAACAAAGAGGTCCAACAAGAGTCCCAGAGCCATAAAAGATAAAATGTCAAGCCTGGTGTGGTGACACAGGCTTGTGATCCTAGCACTCTGGGAATCTGGGGCAGGAGGATCACAAATTTGAGCCCAGCCTGGACAATTTAGTGACTTAGCAAAACCTGTCTCAAATAAATAAGTCTGGAGATGTAGCTCAATGTGAAGATTCTGGATTCCATCCCCAGTACAGCACAACAAAACAAAACAAACAAATGAAACCAAAAACTAGTATCCCATCTTTTCTAATCTGCATGTGGACAACCCAAGTCCTCCGGAGCCACCCTCAGCATCACTCAGAGGACCAGCAGCCAGGGGTCTGCAGGTGCTTCCCTCCCTCCAAAGCCAACGCTGGCCAGAGCAAACTCACCAACCCACCAGAAACAACCTCCCTCTGGTTAAAACTCCAAGGAGAGATCGTGAGACGTTTTCTCCAATCATAATCATCATGGACTCCAGGAAAAGTGACCAGAAAGAGGAATATTTCAAAATATAACATCAAACCCAGCCCCTGCTTGCACATCTCCATGAAGGTGGTTTCAAAGAAGTAGAGGTCAGGAAACAGTCCTGGAACCCATCGCTGGGTGCAAGTCCTAGTTAGGCCACTTGTTAGCTGTATAACTTTGAGCACACTGTGGGTGCTCAATTCCTGATGCAGATTTAATGAAAGTTTGTTGTGGATGTGCCAGGAAGCTCTGCCCCTGGGAACAGCCCATCAGCAGCCATGTGTACCAGATGGAAGTACACACTGATTGGGAACTAGGAGAAAGGACCCTTGTCTTTGCAGCCCAGAGCTTTCCAGTACAGCCCTGCATGGAGCAGCTCTGAGGTCCCAGGTAGAGTGAAACTCCTCTGGCCCTCTGTTTCTTCCTGTAACATGAGGGAATGGGTTAAGACACTTTCTGGAGTGGAGGACAAACCAGAGATTTGCAGGGTAGAAGCTGGAGGCCAGTTTTTGAAGTCATGTTTAGTGACAGTGCACCATGTGGTAACCAAGCAGAGAAAGGCTGCTGAGGACAGGCAGATGTGGCTCTCCTTCCTTCCAAGATGGGCTAAGGAAGAAAGGAAACAGGATGCTGTGTCCACTCAACAGCTGCCTTCATTCTCAAATGGAGAGCGAGAAGGATGACGTTTATATGCTTCAGGCTGAATCATTACCCAAAAGTCAACCATTACCATGGGGATCAAGGACAACATTTGGAAACTACTTGCATGTCAAAACTGACATTTTAGAGTCCTAGAGAAACGAGTCCTCAAAGTTAGGCCTTCACGAGAGAGGACAAGCAATATTCTAGATTCCAAAAGCTTTCTTAGTCTCCAAAAAGTCAGGCCTGGCCAACTTGAATTAGGAGTTTGCTATGAGCTGAATCAAGAGAAGACAGAGGACATCAAGTTAAAGAAGAGTGACTCATCAGGAAGGGGACACAGATGCCCTGGTGGCTAAGAGCTGAGTGGCTGAGGGTGGGGTGCAGGGAGCAGAGATGAATAAAGCTGTGGCTGAGCAGATGTCTAAGAACATCCCATATGCTGCCTGGAGACTACACAGGCAACACAAAAATGGCCTGCCTCTCCCTCTGCTTTCTCATGGCCCAAAAAGGGTCTTAATGTTGGTTCATGCCCCCAGAGTATTTAGCTGTGAGCTGGCTAGCTCAAGGTCACCATCACAGAGCATGGAGACAGATGATAGATAAGGCTGAGATTTGGAGGATCTGCAGAACCAGGAAGATCCTAACAGTGGAGATCTCAAGGGACCAGGTGGCCCTTGGTCTCAAAGCTGGATACTCAAGGACAGGACCAAGCCAGCCCCAACCCATCTGACACCTGCTGTGTCTCAGAAGTAGGATAAGGTCGAGGACCCCACCACATACCATGAGAGTCGATGAGCTTCTCCACTGTTTAGCTGCCATTTTGTGACAGAGACACTGAAAAGACAGTTTCCTGAGAGGAAATCTGAATTTTTATTTAATTGCATATTTACTCAAAAGAAAGTGAATTTAATTTTTAAAAAAAGTTCAAGTCATTTTCTGTGGGAAGTTTAAGGTTTACCCTCCTCCTCACCACCAGCAAGAAGTGGTGACATCAGTATAGAGAATTTAAATATGAAATACATTACAATTTTCCGTATCTCTGGCAGTGTGTAATTTTTCCTCTGCCACATGCAAATGAAAAGTGGAAAGCCCAGCATACTGAAGGAGCTTAATTCATGCTGCTGATTTTTCTTTCATTCATTAAGTTTTTTGTACATTTTAGGTAAATATTATGATGACATTGATCAGTGGGAATTTGTACCTGTACATGACATATCTTGATTCTTATTTTTTCCTCATTCCTCTTCCCTCTGTTCACACCTTTCACACCTCCCTATATACACAGCTTTATTTCCATTTTTTTCCTTCTTTTTTTTTCATTTTTTTCTTTCCCTTCTTTCCTTTTCCCCACTCCTTCTCCCTAGTCCCTCTTCCTCTTTGAACATTATCTTCCTATTTCACACTATCTATTATACATTTTGGTTCTCATTTACACTTTCAGTTTCTCACACCAGAGAAATAATTTGGTATTTACACATGTGTGTCCTATTTATTTCTCTTAAGAGTATGGCCTCAAGGTGCATCCATTTAGCTATAAAGGTCTCTAGTTTATCTTTCTTTATGGCTGAGTAGTACTTCATTCTATTAAAAAAAAAACATATTGGGGTCAACATGCCACAGGTCCCAGCACAGAGGACGCTTCCGGATCAGCGTGCCAAAAGCTACCAGTGCAAAGGAGGCTACCAGGTCAATGTGCCACAGCTCCCAGTGCAGAATAGGAGACTTCCAGGCCAACCTACCACTGCTCCCAGCACAGAGGAGGTGAGCAGCATGGGACAAAGCATGACTCTCCCCCCTTGAAATGAGAAGACAGGTAAACAAGCCTCAGAACCAGACTTCCAGATCATCTACAGCAACCACAAAGGGAAATGAGATGGAACACTCTGATATTCAACCACCTGGACTCCCTGAACTAGCAATGAAACAGGGTCTGGAAAAAATGAAAACAGAAATAATTTCTCACATAACAGCAGAGATTGGGCCCACAGTGCAAGACATGATTAATAAATCTAGAGAGATTACAGATAAAAGAAATAGAGGAACTGAGGAACATGATTGATTCCCAACATAGGAAACAAATGGAATCCATAAAACAGAT
>NW_004624749.1:745750-755938 GCF_000247695.1 Heterocephalus glaber | reverse complement strand
GATTTTTTGTATCAATCTCTTAGTCTCCATTGCATTGATTTCTCCTCTGATCTTTATAATTTCCTCCCTTGTATGAGCTTTGGGTTTGTTCTGCTCTTCTTTTTCTAGAAGCTAGAGGTTCAGCATCAGGTTGTTTAATTGGGCTCACTCTGTTTTCCTAATATGCGTATTCACTGCTATGAATTTCCCTCATAAGACTCCTTTCATTGTGTCCCATAGATTCCGATATGTTGTATTGTCATTGTCATTTAATTGAAGGAACTGTCTGATTTCTTCTTTAAGGGCAGAAGGTTTTTAATAAGATGAGATCCCAGTTATTGATTCTTTGTGCTAGTTACCGTGCAATCAGGATTTTGTTCATAAAATCTTTTCCTATGTCAATGTCTTCAAGAGTTCTCCCTAACCTCTCTTTATGAGGATTTGGTGTTTCTGTTTTAATATTTTGATATTTGATCCACTGCAATTTTAGTTTAATTCATTCTGCTGATTTAGTAAGCTCCGTTCATCAAAACTACCCTGGTTAGCAGACATGTGTGCCAGACAGAAGCACTGGCTTGTGATTAAGAAAAAGGACACTTGCATTTGTACCCCAGAAACTCAAGTTACCTAGGCCTAGCACTGGCATTAAACAGCTGTGGGAACCCAGATAAATTGTAAGCTTGATCTGGGCTGCTGTTTCTTTTACATGAGGGAATGGTTACGACAATTTCTAAAATTCTTCTATTAATTAGGAACCACAATAACCACAAGCATTAGTTGAGCACTTACTAGTTACCGACCACTGTTATTTGCTGTTTGCATAACATTAATTCATCCTTAAAATAGCCTTATGAAGACAGTGAGATTGTTATGATCTGTATAAGATATGATTACTTATATAGAAAAATCTCCCAAATCTACAAATTTCTAATAAAATCATAAAATTTAAGAAAGATAAAAAATTTTGCTGTAGTGTGGAACTGAAATTTCCCCTCAAAATTCCCTATGTTGAAAGATCAGTGTCCAGCTTGGTGCTACTGGGAAATGATAGAAATGAGAAGGGGGGCCTGATGTGAGGGCTTCCTGTGGAGGGGATCATGAGCCCCATCTCTTCCTTTTTTTTTTCCTGAGCAAGACATGAGCAGCCTTGCTCTACCACAAAATCCAGCCATGATGTTACCTCACCACAGGCCCGAAAACAACAGGGCCAACCAACCCATCATGAACTGGAACCTCCAAAGCTGTGAGCCAAAGTAAGCCTTTTCTCGTTGTAAGTTGGTTATCTCAGGTATTTGTTACAGTCACAGAAAGCTGGCTAGCACAAATCTATATGCATCCCACAGCTGGAGAGTTTAAAGAGATGTGCCATTTGTGAAAGCACTAGAAAACATCACAAAATATACAAGACCTCTAAAAGAAACATGATAAAACCTTGCTAAGTGATATTAAAGGCAGCCTAAATAAGTAGAGAGATATGTTTGTGGATTATTAAATATTATAATTTGATCTATACATTCAGCATAATTCCTATCAAATTCTCAATACTTTTTTTAATACTAGGATTGCTAGCATGTTATATATATGCTAGGCAAGCACTCTACCACTGAGCTACACTCTTGCTCCACTTTTTCTTCAGTATTTTTTTAATTACTACATGTTTGCAGTACCTAACATTTACATTCCTTGTGGGGAATTGGTATATGTACATAACACATCTTCATTCCTTTCAAATCCCCTTTCTCTTCCCTCCTTCTCCCATCCATCTCTTGATCCCTTTCTCCTTTTTGGGGCATGTTTGTAATATATGTACAATGATTACATTCCTTGTGGGGAATTGGTATATGTACATAACACATCTTCATTCCTTTCAAATCCCCTTTCTCTTCCCTCCTTCTCCCATCCATCTCTTGATCCCTTTCTCCTTTTTGGGGCATGTTTGTAATATATGTACAATGATTACATTCCTTGTGTGGACTTGGGACATGTACATAACACATCTTCATTCCTTTTTTCATCTACTTTCCTTTCCTTCCCTCTTCCTCCCTCTTTTTTCAACGGGATCTAAAAAGCTGATTCTAAATTTATTTGCAGAGTAAAGGACCAAAACTAGCCAGAATGCTTCTGAAAAAAGAAGCAAGCTGCAACTTACTTCATTAGATACTTGGACTTCTGCAATACCAGAGTAATTAAAACCTTGCGGTATTGGTACATGCACAGAAAAACTGAGCAAGAACTATGAACGAGATTCAGGAAAAGACTGATGTATAGAAAAAAATATCTTAGTATATGACAGTAAACAAAGGAGTTTGGGGAAGAAAGGAAGGGTTGATCAATCAATGGAGCTGGAAAAAGTAGTTACTCCTGTAAGAAGGAAAGGACTTGGTGATGTCTCTCAAATGACTTCTGAAAATTAACCCTATGTAAGCTAAAGAATTAAATGTCAAAACAAACTTAAAATTCATAGTAAATAATATAGATGGCCATCCATTAGACCATGGAATAACTAAAGATTTTCTCATATAAGCACATAAAATATTGACTATGAAATGATACATTTAGCTATATCAAAATCAAGAACTTGAGTTCACCAAGAGGCACCTTTAAAAAGCAAAAAGATAAGATGAAACTGGAATGAGATAGTCATAATATTAGCCACTGAGGTTTAATATCAACAATGTGTATAGAACTGCTACAAATCAATTCTTTTAAAAAACACAAACAACCCAGTATAATAAAGGGGAAAAGAATATCAACAGGTACTTCACAGAGGAGGAAACATATATGCCCAACAAAATTTATGAAGAGATTTATGAAGAAAAATGCAAGTTAAAGTCACAATGAAATGCCACTGTACACCCATTCGAAGAGCAAAAAGTAAACAAGGATTGAGTATGGTAGCCAATGAAGCTCATGGCTTTGTAGATGAGGGGCAAACACTTTAGAAAATGGTTTGGTGTGATCTCCTAAAGCTGAACTTCTGTATACACTCTGACATGAGTCTTGGAAGGTCTTATACAAGGGCAGACATGTGCAAGGAAGATTCTTACAGCACTGTTCTAACTAGCAAGTCCTTGCCCTTCCCAAGGGCTCCCAGTGGGAGGCTGGACGGTGAACACACCATCCATATTCACACCTTATAATGCAACAGTCGGAACAACTGAACCACAGTGACAAATGATAGTGGAATCTTAGCAACGTAGCGTTAAGTGAAAAAAAGGATATTCCCCAAAGTTACAAGTCACCTGCTACTTCTATAAAGTTAAAAAAATCAATATACAATTATACACATCTTCTAGAAATATATAGAGAGGCATAACACCAAGGGAAAAGGGAAGCAGGGCTATTAGCACAACAGAAATCAAGATGGTGAGAGCTCAGGAGTTGGGGTTCATGCAATCTGGGGGACCAGATGGTGAGATGTTCCTGTTGTCCTAGACATAGCTTTCAGTTTCGGTGGTGGACTCATGATGTTAATTACACTATTGGAAAAACTAACTACATAACTAAATAAATGACAAAGAGAGCCAAATGCAGACCAGTGGAGGAGACTGTCGTGACCAAGGATCTGGATTAACCTGATTCTAGAGCTCAGAGGATTAGGAGTGGGGTTAGGAGCCCTGTGCTCTGTGGAGGAAATACTGTTGTTATCTGAATGTTGCAAGTAAGGGACAAGGCGCTCAGACTGGTTAAGCAACTCACTCATGGCCACACAGCTGGTAAACAGCAGAAGGAGGACCCAAAGCCAAGCACCCATTAGAGGCACACAATCAGCAGGCAGCTGTGAGGCGTGTGTTCAGAAGTGGCTTGTTGCCTGGAAGACCTCATGGTGTCCATAGAGGGAGACTCCCATTTTAAGCCTAGATCATTTATTCCCACATCAACTCTGGATGTTGTTCATTTGCAGTCAGAACCTGGAGGTCTTGGCACACTCCTGTGAGTGGACACCTCCCCCATCCCAGTGCACACACACACACTCACACACGCAAAGTACTCGCTGGAAGATTTTCAAATCATTTTCATCTTCTTTTTGAGCAGTTTCATTTTCTAGAGCTGTTAGTTCAGAACTCATTCACAGGGAACCTATAAAAGAAATTCTGCTCAGAGTTGACTAAGCACATGAGTAAGCTTTTATTTTAGTAGCACCACGTAGGAGGTTTCTTTATAAATGAATGAGGAGGGGAGGAGGGAATGCTTGCAAACTGCCCACAGATGAGAGCTGAAGCTTGTCAAAGCATAGTAACACAGAATTACTCTTTTTCAGTTTCAGAGTGATCTCTGTTTTGTAATATCTTTTGCAAAAAACATTAAACAGTCAAATCATCTTTTTACCTTACAGCTCTTTTTTTATAATGTATAACTTTATTATCATTCACTAAAAACACACATATACAAAAATTAAAATTATTCAAAGAAAAGCAATCCAAGGGGAAAAAACTATAATAATATTCAAATATAATAGAACTCAACCAAAGCAAAACTGAAAAGTACTTAAACATTTTTCCATATAATTTTAAAAAAACATCTCAAGCATTAACAAGACATCAGAAGATGTGATTTGTTTTAGAAAGATTTTCAAATATAATGTTGAACAAGTAGTGGTCTGGAGAAAAAATCCTAATTAACTAGTAGACTCCAAATAGGCCAAATTTTCTTTATTTAAATTTCAATACAGTCATGTGACACGTGATGGAAATATAATCTGAGAAATATGTTATTAGGCAATTTCATCCATGTATATAGAAAAGTACCACATAGAGCGTCAACTTCTAAGTGCAAACTGAAAAGGTATACGTCAATCATCTGTGATGGCCCCTTGATATTATCCACATATGCAGTTAAACACTAGATACATGAGGCTACCACTGGCATAGCAGCACACTGTTTTACAGTAAACTCTTTTATATAAGTAGGATTATCCTCTAAAGAATGAAAAGCGCAGCATGTTATGATAAGTACCTAAAACAGTAACAGTCATTTATCACACTATCGAGTACTGTATACTGTACATAGTTGTATGCACTTCTTCTGGAAACACACCATTCTGTCCTTTGATCACAGTGACTCTTCCTTCCCAACCCACTGATGAGCTCCAGCCTAGTCTCTATCTACATCTCTTCCTATAGTTTTTTTTTGTTTTTGTTTTTGTTTTGGTACCCGGGATTGAACTCGGGTCTTTGCACTTGCATAGCAGGCGGCGAAACCACTGAGCTAAATCCCTGGCCCCTCTTCCTATAGTTTTAAACAAAATCTGTATGGATTCTTTCCAGATTCCAGCCTGTAACCTGATCTCTCCCCTTTCCCTCCTGCCACCCATACCCCTTTGAGCTTTTTCTTTATATTTCAAATTATCCATTATTCATTTTAATCATTTTAAACTTTAATTACATTTTCAGTTTCTCACATTAGAAAAAATATTCGGTATTTACACATGTGTGTCCTATTTATTTCACTTAAGAGGATGGCCTCAATATGCATCCATTTAGCTGTAAATGTCTCTGGTTTCTCATTCTTTATGGCTGAGTAGTACTACATTTTATAAAAAAAAAAAACACACTTCTTCTTTATCCAGTCTCCAGTTGATGGGCACGTGGGCTGTTTCCAAGCTTTAGCTATTACAAACTGTGCTGCTACGAACATGGGTGCACATATATCACTGTGGTATGATTCTTTTAATTCTTTGGGGAAGATACCCAACAGAGGGATAGCTGGGTCAAATGGGACCTCTAAGCCTAATTCTTTGAGGTATCTCCATACTGATTTCCAAAGCAGTTCCACCAGTCTTCACTCCCACCAACAATGGAGAAGGGTTCCTTTCGGCCCATCACCCCTTGTTATTGGATGATTTCTTTATAAAAACCATTCTTTCTGGGGTGAGGTGCAATCTCAGTGTTGTTTTCATCTGCATCTCTCGAATAACCAGTGATGTTGAACATTTTTTCATATATTTATTTGCTGCTTTTACTTCTTTGTCTGAGAAATGTCTGTTCATTTCAGATGCCCATTTTTGAATTGGGTCTTTGAATTTGGGGGGTCTGATTTTTTTCAACTCTTTATATATTCTAGATAGTAGTACTTTGTCTAAAGTGCAGCTGATGAAATTTTTTTCCACACTGTACATTGTCTCTTAACTCTGTTGGTGGTTTCTCTTGCAGTGCAGAAGCTTTTTAATAAGATGAGATCCCAGTTGTTGATTCTTTGTGCTAGTTCCCGTGCTACTGAGGTTTTGTTCATAAGGTCTTTTCCTATGCCAATGTCTTCAAGAGTTCTACCGAACTTATCTTCCAGCAAGTTTAGTGTTTCTGTCTTAATATTTAGATTTTTAATCCACTTTGAACTTAGATTAGTGCATGGTGATAGGTATGGGTCTGGTTTTAATCTTTGGCAGGTTGAAATTCAGTTTTCCCAACACTATTTATCAAATAGACTATCTTTCCTCTAACGAGGATGGTTGGCTCCTTTGCCAAAGATGAGGTGGTTGAGTATATCTGTAGTTGTTTCTGCATCTTCTAATCTATTCCACTGATCCTCAGGTCTGTTTCTTTGCCAGTACCAAGCTGATTTTATCACATAGCTTTGTAGTATAGTTTCAAGTTGGGATTGTAATACCCCCAGCCATGTCTCTGTTGCCTAGAATTGCTTTTGCTATTCTAGGTCTCTTCTGGTTCCAAGTGAATTTTTGGATTGTTTTCTCTAGTTCTGTGAAATATATTGATGGAATTTCAATTGGCATTGCATTAAATCTATATAGTAGTTTTGGAAGTATGGCCATTTTCACTATATTGGTTTTTTCCTACCCAGGAACAAGGGATGTCTTTCCATTTTCTTATATCCTTCTCGATCTCCTTTTTCAGAGTGTTATAGTTTTCAGTGTAGATATCTTTTGTTTCCTTTGTTAGATTGATTCCTAGATATTTCATTTACTTGGATGCTATTGTAAAAGGAATTGTTTCCCAAATTTCTCTCTCAATGAGTCTGCTATTTGTGTATAAGAAGGCTATTGGGGTTTTTTATTGTTTTTTTGGTTTTTTATTGCATAGCACTTTTTTAATTGTGTGAGTAGTTTTAAATAAATGAAGAAAGCACCTCTCCAAAGATTCACCAGGAGAAAAAGAATTCTATCAAAGCATTTACACAGTAAATTTCCATAACTTTAGGGAAAATTCTTAATCCTCACTTGAACTGTAGATGAGGGAAAAGGTGTCCCCGTCAGGTGGCTTGCTTGTGGAAGCAAACTAAAGGACCTAAAATCAGAGGCAATCCTGGGATGCCAAGAAAGAGGAAAGAGAAATGATGAAGGGCTATTCACAAATTTCATGTTTACTTTCTGACAAATGTCAGATAAGCCTTAAGTAAGTATTGTCAGGGAAAACTACCATCTTTCACACTTAAAAGTACAGTCTCAAAAGCTGTAGTTTTGCGTTACTGTAATATATCTGGATACCTTGGACTGCCAGATGTCAAAAGACAATACTTGGAGTCATCTGTGATGTTTGAGCACAGACTTTAGAGGAACCCTCTAGAACTGTATACCCTCTACTTTGGTTTTTTGAGTGAAGCACAGGCAGGTTTCTTTGGTAGCCTCTGGGCAGTGTAATAGTCAAGAAAGAGAACAGTATTGGATTATTCCTTAGACACTAATCAGGTGGGGGAAAAGTTCATTGGCAAAAGTGTCCCCCCAAGAATGATTTAAACTAAGCGGAGAGGACATATCACTGAATGGGGAAGGAGAGCCCTCATATCCACAGTCACTATAAGCATCCAGCAGGCAGGAAGATGGCTTCAGAGAGTGGCTGGATGAAAGCAGGTTTGAGATACCCAGCTCTGGAATGAAGTCATCTTCTGCAGGTTCTTCCTTCACTGAGACAATGAATTCAGGGTGATCATTCTCTGAGGGGTTGAGGGGTGCTTTCTCAATTTTCACTACCACATTAGGTTGGCTCGCTATCTCAGAGGGTATCTCTAAGATTA
Organism: Heterocephalus glaber; assembly: GCF_000247695.1. The sequence continues at coordinate 747,991 of NW_004624749.1, read as the reverse complement.
GAGGCTTAGTATAGACACGGTCAAAACGAATTAGTTCATTAATGGCTTCCAGCTTGGCTGATGATGTCCACATTGAAAGAGAAAGGGAGGCTGGTGAGGAACTAGGTTCTCCTGGGAAGACCTCTGGGAGCTCTTCCAGGCTGGTAGACTCTGGAGAAGGGCATCTGAAGAACATGACTGGGTCCATGTTGTCCAGAATGCCCAACAGGATAGCAAACTCAGAGTCTGAAGAGTCAATGCCATCAGAATCCATGGGGAGATGTTCTGGAGGGGTGACAACTGGGCCTGCACCTGCTTCTTCCTTTCCTATCTTTATTCCTTTTATTTCTTTCTCTTTTCTAATTGCTGTGGCTAATGTTTCCAGAACAATATTGAACAGGAGTGGTGATAGTGGGCATCTTTGTCTTATTCCTGATTTTAGTGTGAAAGTTTTCAGTTTTTCACCATGTAGTATGATGTTGGCTGTTGGTTTTTCATAGATAGCCTTAATCAAGTTGAGATAAAGACCTTTTATTACAATTTTCTGTAGGGTTTTTTTTTTTATCATGAATGGGTGTTGGATTTTGTTGAATACGTTTTCTGCATCTATTGAGATGATCATAAGGCTTTTGTCCTTGACTCTGTTAATATAGTGTATTTTATTTATTGATTTATGAATGGTGAACTATCCTTGCATTCCTGGGATAAATCTGACTTGGTCAGGGTGTATGATCTTCTTGATGGTCCTTTCTATTCTGTGTGCCAGCATCTCGTTGAGGATTTTTGCATCTATGTTCATTGGGGAGATTGGCCTGTAGTTCTCTTTTTGGGTTTTGTCTTTCCCTGGTTTTGTGATCAAAGTAACACTTGCTTCCAGGAATGAATTTGGAAACCTTGCTTCCCTTTCAATTTCCTTGATAAGTTTAAAGAGTGATATCAATGATTCTTCTTTAACTGTCTTGTAGAATTCAGCAGTGAAGCCATCAGGGCCTGTGCTTTTCTTTGTTGGTAAATTTTTTATTACATTTTCAATTTCACTCATTGTAATTGGGGTGTTTAGAATTTCTATGTCTTCTTCATTTAACTTTGGCAATTCATATGTATCTAGGAATCTGTCTATTTCTTCTGTGTTTTCCATTTTATTAGAGGACAGGTTTTCAAAGTAGGTATTGATGATCCTCTGGATTTATGCTGATCTGTTGTGACTTCAGCTTTTTCATTCTTAATTGCATGAATTTGAGCCTTTTCTTTCCTTTTTTGATAAGGTTGGCTAAAGGTTTATCAATTTTATTTATTTGTTCAAAAAATCAACTCTTTGATTCATTAATTTTTTGTGTCATTCTCTTAGTCTCCACTGCATTAATTTCTGCTCAGATCTTTATAATTTCCTCTCTTGTATGAGCTTTGGATTTGTTATGCTCTTCTTTTTCTAGGAGCTTGAGGTTCTGCATGAGGTTATTTATTTGAGCTCTCTCTGTTTTCCTAATATGAGCATTCACTGTTAAGAATTTCCCTCATAGAACTGCTTTCATTATGTCCCACAGATTCCTGTATGTTGTACTTGCATTATCATTTACTTGTAGAAACTGTTTAATTTCTTCTTTAATTTCCTCTGTAATCCATTGGTTTTTCAGGAGGGTATTATTCAGTTTCCATGTGTTTGTGGGGGTTTGTGGTTTCTTATGTTATTGATTTCCAATTTTATTGCAGTATGGTCTGATAATATACTGGGGGTAACTTCAATCCTTTTACATTTACTTAGACATGTCCTATGAGCTAGCATGTGGTCTATTCTGGAGAATGACCCATGTGCAGCTGAAAAGAATGTATATTCTGATTTTGCGGGGTGGAGCACTCTGTAAACATCTACTAAGTCCATTTGTTCAATAGCTTGGTTCAGTTATAGAATTTTGTTAATTTTTTGTCTAGATGATCTGTCTATTTGTGATAGTGTGGCATTGAGGTCCCCCACTACAATTGTGTTACTGCTTATTTGGTTTTTCATGTCCATTAACATTTGTTTTGTATAGTTGGGGGCATGCATATTTGGTTCATATATATTTATGATTGTCATCTCTTCATCTTGGATTGTTCCCTTCACAAGAATGTAGTGACCATCTTTGTCTATCTTAATTACTTTAGGTTTGAAATCTACTTTGTCTGCAAATAAGATTGCTATCCCTGCTTTTTTCTGGGTTCCTGTGGTGTGGAGAGCTGTTTTCCATCCTTTTACTTTCAGTCTATGAATTTCTTTTTGAGTTA
>NW_004624749.1:733807-744422 GCF_000247695.1 Heterocephalus glaber | reverse complement strand
CTTCTCAGAGGTGTCTTCCAGATATAGCTGGTCTTTAGGTTTTGAGTCTCTAATGGCTCTGAGGCTATCTCATTTTCCTTATACCAGGAAGGACAACTGATTAGATCAATCACAATACCTTAGCCCAAGTGATACAATCAGCAACAGAATAACATCAAGTACCTTTTAGAAAATGATAATTTGTGGGGGTTATTAACCTATCACCTTTAACTGTGTGAATCAAATCAAGATCAAGATCCAATCCAATATATGTTTATAGTGAATAAACTCTTCAATATAGCAACTTTGTCCTTTGGGATGAGGAGTTAGGAGGAGTTGGGGAGGGAGGAATAGGTAGACAGAGGTATAGGGGAAGGTTATCAGTGAGGCCATAGGGCACAGGCAAGAGAAGGAGAGAGAAGAAAAGAAAAATAAAGAAGAAATATGAAGTAGGGGCAGAAGAGGTACACAAAGGGAGATGAAGAATGATGTCCGACAGCATGAGAGCAAGGGAGAGAGAAAGAGAAAGAAAAGAGAAAAAGAAAAATCTTAAAAGAGTAGAAAAAGAAGAGAAAAAATAAAAAATAAGAGCAAAAAGAATAGTGGTAATTTTGAAAATAACAAATAAAAGATAAAAAAGAAGGGCCTCCTTCAGGGTATATCTCTTCTGTCACAATAAACAATGTGGGCAGCAGTGTGCAGTTATAAGTCAATGCATCTCAGTAAGCCAGTCACAGATCCATGAGATTAAGGTAGATTTCTGGCTGCAAGTCCCAAGCTGAGCTCCCTGTCCTCCTGCAGGGTTAAATCCTGCAAGATTCTATTGCAGATTCCAGCTGTCTTTCCCCTGAAGATAGTACAGGTTCCGATGGGAGGTGATGATCCCTCCAGCTTACCAAGCACAGTGGTCTGGTGTGCCTTTATTTCAGAGATTCTCTTCATTTTTCCAGTGGGCTTCAGTTTTCATCAGGGAGCCTGAGAGAGGCCCTCTCTCTGTTGTTCACTTCTGCAGCTCAGGACAATGGCCTTTATGTTCCCCTGTGGAGCACCTATGCAGATGCCAGTTTTTTGGGCCCCAGTCTGAGTCAGAAACACTTGCTTTGTGCAGCAGAAATGCCTGGCTGGAATCCAGGATGCTGCTGGCCAAGTCAAAGCACCGTTACTCTGCACTACCCAGGGGTGCCTGACTCTATGCACGAAATCAAAGGTGAGCTGTATGCACCCGAGGAAGTGTTAGCTGTGTGCCCTGTCTCCAGATGGCATGCCAGTCTCCTCACTGTCATGGAAGCAGCCCTATATCTAGAGGGTAGCACTCAGCAGAGCTGTGGCAGAACTCACAGTGTGTGGCAATACGGAGCCCCAAGGGCAAGGCTGGGAGTGGTGGTGCTGGAGCCAGGTTAACAGCCTACTCCTTCCCCATCTCAGTGAGGGCTCATTATGTATTTTGTAGCCCCAGAACATGTCCTCTGGTCCCTTTCCCACAGGCAGCACTCCTGAGCCTCTTGCTATGATGGGGCGGTGGCTGGGGGGGGGGTGGTCCCCTGAGTTATGCTCAGCAAGTGCCAGCCATCAGCCTCTCACCATGGAGGACTGGCCCGCCCTACCAAGCTGCAGTAATGTCAATAGCCACCTCTCTCATGCGGGCTCTCAGACACAGGGACACAAGACCCTACAGGCCTAGCTGATGTCCATTTTTCAGACCATGAAGGCCGTAGTGGTTCTGAGCCCTCTTGGTCAATTCCAGCATCCAGGGCTCTGCCTGCAACTTTCTCAGGGCCCTGTCCTCAGAAGAGATTGGGTGAATCTGGTCCCCACCCTTCTCCCTAGACCCTGTCCACCCTTCACCTGAGTTTCTAAGGGTGGCTGGGCCACAGATCACACTGTACTGAGGGCTGTGCTGGGGTGAGGCCTTGCTGACCCATCCCTTAGCCTTGTGGGGGCAGCAAGTTGGGGTGGACACACAGCCCAGAGAAGTCTTGTAGGAGAACCACCTGAAGATCCTGAGCCCCTCTCTATTATTACAGACTGAACGTTTATGTCTCCCCCAAATTCATATGATGAAGTCCTGAATTACCTTTGGAAGGCAATGAGGTTCGCATGAGCCCCTGGGGGAGCTCTCAAGGTGGGATTAGCCCCCTTATGGCAAGAGGAAGACACCAGAGTTCTCCTAGTCTCCACTGTGTGCAGACACAGAGGACGCAGTCTGCGAAGGTCAGCAGCAGGCCCTCCCCAGATGCTGCATCTGCTGGAACCTTGACCTTGAGCTTCCAGCTTCTGAGCTTCAAGGAATACAGGTCTGTGGTTTTCATCCCCCAGTCTCCTGAGAGTGAATCACACGCTCCTGAAGGGCACTACAAGTGGGGGGGCTCGGGCCAGACGACCAAAGCACACATGGTCACTGGTCTGCAGAGTGCCACTACAAAACCCCTAGGGGACCTGGGAGAGGGTGGGGCTCGTCCACCTACACTAAGGACACCCACTGGCCTCCTTCTTTGTCCTGGCTTCCACAGCACAACTCAGCCTTCTCTTTTCTTTTAATAACTTACTTTTCAATGACAAGTATATAATCATTACAGATACTCCAAAGCTACAGAGGTGTCAAGTAAAACAGTCAGGCTTGAGAATGCCTGGTCCCCAGGTTGGGGCCAGCACCTCTCCTGGCTCTCTATGTACATTCAGTGGATGCAGCTATGGCCGGAGGCTGGAATTGGGGTCTCAGGGGGCCCCTGGTCCCTCTCCTGAAGGAAGTGATATAGCCCACTCCCTTCTCTGAGATGACTATTCCACATGGGGTTAATCCAGCCTCTGCTCCTGGGAGTGATCCACCTGGGGAGATTTTACTCTAAAGATGCAGAGTGGAATATTCTAGAAGAGATATGGGCTCCTGAAACTCTAAAGTAAAGCAAGAATGATTTCCCCTTGGATTAACTACAAAGGAAAGAGGGCCAGAGCTACTTGTGGGTCTTTAAATGCCATTTTTTTGGACATTATCATTAATATTTCTTATGAGATGTGTCCTAAAATTAGTATCCTGGTATTACCTGGGCTCTTTCGATTTTCTTTAGGACACTGTATTCTCCCCTAACTTTCACTCCAAAGTTACTGATTCCAGATGTAATCTCTTTTTACGCCACCATCAGAGTCACATCTGGATGGAGTTGGAGGATATAGTAGAACAGTAGAATAGACTGTTTGTTTTGGAAACTATAACACAGCAAAGATTAAGATGACCACACAATAATCACCAGAAACATGAGCATCAGGAAGCACATAAATAGTGCTGATCACACCAACTGGACAAAGGACAGTGACATTTCTGAGTACCTGCTCACTCAGTGAAATGGGAAACAATTCTTGCTCCCCTCCTCACCCCCTTACACAGCTTTGAAATTATGTTTTTGTTCCTTTTTCAACCAAGAAAAATTTTGCATTATTTCCAAAGTTTCAAACTCCATTATTTAAAACCACCTAACATCTGCCCCACAGGCTAGATAGGCTCTCACTCCTTTCTCTGCTGCTGCCAAGAGCAGTATTGCCATCACGTGCAAGACACCAAGGAGTACAGGCCCCTTCCACGGTCCACAGCTCACCCCAAAAGGCTGCTCCAGTTACCAGGCTTCTGTGTATTGGCACAAGCCAAGCACGCCTGATCCTTCAGTCCTGTGCTGCAACCTCAGTAACTCTGGTTGGGTATTGGAGAGCTGTACCCCCACACAGGCACCAGCCCCTGAACCCACACTAGACACCAGACACTCTGCTCCCACTTCTGAACATTCCTCAGCTGGAAGCCCCTGGAAATTTGACCATCACTGAGGATCTGACCCCTCCCTCTGCCAGCCCCAGCACACCCAGTGTGTTTAGCCATGGACACTGTAGACATTTAGCATTCCAAGGTGTGGGTACCATAGACATACAGCCCAGAGCTCTTCTTCCTGTGCCGGGGGCAGTGACAGTGTCCAAAGTTGCCCTAATCACCTGCTGGGCTTGTTCCTCCCCATGCTGGGCAAAGCTTCAGGGCAGGTCTTACCCAGTCACCCTTCTTCCACACCTCCTTTGTCACTCTAATCACACATTCCAATGTTGACCATCTCCCTGTCCCCCTGGCATGGGCTGTAGCCCCAAGGGGAAAGTTCTTTCTCTTTGTTTAACATTCTCATTTTCATTTGCATCTTACCACTAAAACTTTCTGCAGACCACTGTCAACCATGAGAAATTCTGTGGTACAGATGGCACCCACCGTACGGGACACAGCTCTCCAGACATAACCAAACCGGGCTGGCTTGGACTGAGCACTACTGGACATTTGAGCCCCTGGGGGGGCTCCATCCTGTGTGGTACACAGGTTTGGGATCCAGGAGCCCTGGACCGCTGTCTGGCTTCAAGGTGAGACCTGTTGAATGCGCAGACAACTAGAAGAACTGGCAGAGTGGATTAGATCGCAGGACCTGGAGTCAGGTAGAGGTGGTAATGCTGAGTACAAGATTGGCACTGGAGGGAGGGAAAGGAGAGGGACAAGAGTAGAGCATGGAGGGCAGAAAGGGAGGCAGGGGGACAATTGAAGGCACGGGGGTTCTGAGGAAAGCACTTAAGAGTGAGAGCCAGTAGGGTGTCCAGAAAACAGGTAGTGGGGGAGACAACTGGGCAGCAAGGTCACACCATGGTGTGATTAAGGTGATTGATGTCACTCTTATGGGCCCTTGGTAAGCTCTGAGTTTGGGCAATCCACCACCTATCATAGCCATCCAACCCTGGGGACAGGAGAAGAAAGTGAGAATCACCAAGGCAAGTGTCCCTTTCAACCTCGCTACTACAATGTACGCCCTTAACAGCTTACACATTCATCTGTTATCATCATCTTGCTGCTGCTGATTTTCACCCTAGAATAATCTGAGGGTGATTGGATAATAATGTGAGGGGGATTGGAATGGTATCACATGGCGTGCAAAACCATATGACAATCCTCCCCTAAACTTGCAAAACACACTCTTTTCTCTGCTATATCATCACATAGCTTTTATAATTCCATGGAGATCTTTCAATATCAATGAAGGAATGAAGAGAAATATCATAAATCCATACCCCCTTAAAAGTTAGGTTATACCCGTTTAAAGCTCACCACACTCCTCTCACCCTGTATAGCAAGGAAATCTTGGTGGAGATGGGGGAGATACAATTGACACTGGTACACTGACAGAATTTGGAAATAGCAGCTCAAGAATAACTTCAGGGAATAAGAGAGGAAAGTAAATCAGGTTGCCAGGTAAGCAAACAAGACACTGTAGTCCTAGAGACAAGAAGATAGGATGAAAAGGCAAATAGGATGGAACCAGTACAAGCAAAGATAGCCACAGATCCGACCAAAACTGACCCTAAGCTTCATTTACTTTCATTGTATTTCCCTAATAAAATCTTCTCCCGGAGGAAGGATATAGCACATTTTGACCATGTGTAAATTCACATCTGTGCATTAACTAAACTCCACCTTGTCCAGAGACCCCTGCCTCATTGAGGAAAAAATCATAAACAATTAATGACATTCTTTTTCGACCTCCTAAAAGTGTTAGATGCTTTCTTGTCTGTGGAAGAGCCAACTTTTGTGCCTAATAGGGGCTGCCTACTGGCCAGCCAGCTGTGTTTCTTCCCTATAATAACCTTTCCAATTAAAGCTTCTCCCTGTAAATTCATGATATTATAGGTGACCAGGGTTTAATTTCTTTTATCACTGAAGCAAAGTCTTGCACTAGCTGGTGACATGAGTAACACATGTTTTCCCCTCACACTCTGTGATGGTTAAGATTAATTGTTGGGCTGAGGATTTAGCTCAGTGGCACAGCACCTGCCTCGCAAGTGCAAGGTCATGAGTTCAATCCTGGGTACTAAAAAACCAGATTAATTGTCAACTTGATTGGTTTGGAGCTACATAGAAGATTAGTAAAGCACACTTCTGGTGTTCTGGATGGGTCATGGATATTTGACCTTGGGCACCATATATGGTCCCTGGCCCCTTCCTCTCTGGCACATTTCTCTCCTCTACTTCCTGGCCGCCATGAACTAAGTTACATTGTTCTGCCAGGGCCTTCAACTAGGATGTTTCTACTTGAAGCAGCTAATCATGCACTGACTATCCTGAAACCATGAACCAAATCAAACCTCTGTTCTGTTAAGTTGTGAGTGTCAAGTATTGTGTCCCAGTAACAGAAAAGCTGGCTAATACACACTTATAGCTTTCCCCTGGAAACTGGGAAGAATGTCTTTGTAAGAGGATCCAGGAACTGACAGTGACTTGGCACCCACCGTGGTTCAGGCACTGTCCTGGTGATATTTTTGTCTGCCATTTAATCTAAAGAAAACCTCTGGGTACACATGACCATTCTAATGTTTCAGATGAGGAATCTGAGACACACAACAGAAGGAAAGAGCAGAGTGGACCAGCCCAGGTCTCAGAGTCTCCAAACCTTCTGCTTTGCCTCCAGAGAATAAGGAGACAATTAGTAGCCCAGAAGAATAACGGTTGAAGTGGGGAGCAGCTTCCAGAACATCAGCTCCCCAGGCTCCCCAGCACATACAAAGGAATAAAGGGTGGTCCCAGGGTCAGCTCTGAAGAGTGGATGGGTTGGTACTGGAACCAAGTACCTATGGTACAAGAGGCTATCTTGAGGGCAGGCAGTTTGGCTCAAAACACCTTGAGGTGGAAAATTCCCTGAAGCCAAGGGAAATGCAAGCCCCTGGCTTCTCTCATCCTGCTTATGGTGGTTTCTGAAACATTTTCTCCCAGGACTAAATTGCAGCCGTGTCCCTCAATGCTAGTTTCTCCACAGACATGTCGGAACGACATGGGACCTGCACAAAGAAGAGATCCGGGGAGTCCAGAGCAATACACATATGAGAGTCATGGGCACACAGGTCACACAGAAGCAAAGCATGGATGGTATAGGGACAGGACAGACAGCCGCCAGTCTTCTCAGAGACAATATTGGTAACGGTACTGTTAGCACTGCCTGGAAGGTCAGATGAGCATAAGAAAACTGTGCCCAGGGGATGTTGTGACAGGAGAATCAGAAAGACAAGGAGGGACCTAAGTGGGACTCCAGCGGGCAAGAGAAAGGGGGCAGCACCCAGCTGAGAGGTAAAAGAAAGTAAGTAACTGGGATAGCAGCACGCCTGCCCATCTGGGGAGGTGGGGAGCAAGCGAGTGAGAGGACCTCTGAAGAGGAGCCAAGGGCATCAGGGTAGACAGAGGTGCAGCACCCTGATTAAAAGCAGAGCTGCTGTGGGCTGGGCTCAGGCCCATGGGCACAGCACTTGAACATGATGATTATATAGTTTCATTTATTTCTAATTCAGTACGGTGCACAAGTGTTAGCAAACAGTTGTCCCAATCACAAAGCATTGATCTATAGCATTTGCTGATTGCCATAGTATAAACCCTCCTACTGGCCCATTTCATTCTGCCATCACTCCAGGTAACTGTGGTCAGACCTGGGAAAGAAGCATAGTCACCCACCATACAGAGAATCATAAAATGGGCTCAAGCAGGAAGTGCTAAGTGCTGAGTCTCCATTACCTTTGTTTTTGTTTGATTCAACTTATTTACCCCGTGGTTTATATAATTTTTGATAATGACTGGGCTTAACAAGGATTTTGCAAACTTCCTGAACATCTTGGAGTCAGGTCTGGCAAAGCAGCCCTTGCAGCCCCACCCTTCTCTGCCTGGGAATCAGCTAGTGGAGCTGGCCACCCCGGCACTGTGGACGTGGGCACCACGTGGCTCAGAGTGCCACTCCACACCAGAAGCCGCCTGGGGCTCAGAGAATCTGGGAAACGCTGTGTGCTGTGGCTCCCAGCAGATGGCTCATGTTCCAGGAAACATGCTGGCCAGGCAGGGGCCCTATGGGAATTTCAGGGATGTTCCTGCAACAGGCCATGAAGGAATCTGACTGTGGGAATGTGCTAGAAGGTCAGCAGCCAGAAACTCAAGAGGGAGGTTGGGGGAGCAGCCCAAGCTACTGGAAAGGCTCAGAAAGAAGCAATCACTCTGGCCCCACAGCCTCCTAAAGCTGCCCACTGGATTCCCAGCTGAGCTAGGGGCTTCCTTGTCATTTCTAAAGGCTGAAAATGTTGGGTTGTGGGCAGGAAGGCATGGGAAGAGGGAGGAAGGAGAAAGATAGCCAGCTGTGGGCTCTCACTTCCCACACTCATGGATCTGAAATTTCCCAACCTTTATTTCCCTGCCTTTATGAAGTAGGAGCACTGGGCACAGACATTGTCCAGTAAACCCCACGCTCCCCATCTCTTGGCAGACCCTTGTTCCCTCTCCTCCTGGCAAACTCAGCTTTTGAGAAGCCCAAGTCAAGGGCTTAACAGTGGAAAGAGGACCCACAGAAGGTGTGAGGAAGAGTCAGGACCTGGGGGAGAGGGCTGGATCCACAGAGGACAGACTCAGCCAGCCTGGCCTTGCTCATGGTCCTCTGTGAGAATCATGGACACAGGAGGACCAGGGTTGCATGGTCTCTGACAATCTGCACACCTCACACCCTCACCTGGCCACAGCCAGCAAAGATGGTGACAGCAATGGGAAAAGCAAATGCTCAGCTCAGGGACATGGGAGGAACACAGGGCAGCCAGGAAAATCTGAATTCCAGGTAAACAATAAATAATGACTGGCATAGCTAAGTCCCAAATACCACATGGGACAGATTTGTACTAAAAATATTACTCATTTGTTTCTCTAATGTTCAAATTCTCATATACCTCTCCACTCAGTATCCCCTATTTTAATATCTTATATTAATATGTATAGTTGTAGCAATTAGCAAACCAATGCTGATACATTATTACTTACAAAAGTCTATATCTTATTAAGATTTCTGTAGTTTTACTAATATTGGGGGGGGGGGGGGGGGGAGAATCCAGACCCTTTACCTTTTCCTTTTTTTTTTTTTTTTTGAGACCAGGTCTTGCTTAGTGCTAAGTTGTCCAGACTGGGTTTGAACTTGCAATCCTGCCTCAGCCTCTCAGAGAGCTGGGATCACAGGCAGGCACCATGGTGCCTGACCACCATTGTCTTTTATATTCCAGGATCCCATCCAGGATACCGAATTGCATTTAATCATCATATCTCCTTAGGCTTCTCTTGGTTGTCATAGTTTCTCAAATGTTTCCTGATTTTTATGAATGTGATAGTTTTGTGTTTTTTTCACGAATGTGATAGTTTTGAGGAAGCTTGGTCAGTTCTATTCTAAAATGCCCCTTACCTGAAATTTCTCTGAGTCTTTTCTCACAATCAAACTCAGGTTATGGATTTTGTAAAGATCACAGAGATAAAGTGTGACTTTCATCATATCCTATTAAGAACCAGCCATGAACATGATTTATCACAGTTGATATTGACCTTGATCACCCAGCTAGGACAGTGTTCATCAGGCTTCTCCATCATAAATAGTGGTTTTCCCCATTTCTATCCTATTCTGTCTGGCAGAAAGTTTCTGTGCACAGCATATACCTGAGGGTAAGGGATCCTCTCCTTGAGGGTCAGTGTCTATGCAAATTAGATATTTGTTTCTTGATCCCCCCACCATTTGTTCAATAATTTATATCAGTGTGGGCCCATTTATCTATCTTGGAGGGATGAAGGAAAAGTCTTCCTTCCCTCTTTGAAGCCTTGAGTCTTTAGGTCTGCCAAAATAAAGTGGCACTAGGCCAATTAGCAGGGAAAAAAGCATCAAATTCATTTATGGGCACAAGGGCATCACAGAAAGTTGATACCTAATAACCTAGTGAGATTCAGAAGCTTGTACACCCTTTTTCATAGAAGAGGGGAAAATGGGGACTATGGACAATTTTAGAGGAAGAGAATAACTTCTAGAGGCCACGAATGGCCCCCCAAACAAACAAGGGCCTGGAACAAATCCTTGTGGATTCTAGATGTGCTGTATGATTTTCAGTCTCTTCCTCTGCAATGGTGGTATCATCTCCCTTGGTTAATGGAATTTCAGTAAGAAAACTGAAGGCAACTGCATTCCTCTTTGATGGGTCTTTTCTACCCTGTGTTCTCATGGTTTTGTTTTTGTTTTTTTGGTGTGTGTTTTTTTTTAACTTAAATTCTTTTATTGGTACATTTTGGGTATACATTTATCATTGGGTGCTTGTACCTGTACATGATGTATCTTGGTTCTTATTTTTTCCCCATTACCTGTGCGTCCTTTACCCCATCTACTGTTCCCTATTTACAAAGACTTTGTTTCCGTTTTTTCCTTTTCTCATAATTTTTCCTTTCCATTCTTTTCTTCCCCCTTCCCCTCCCACCTTCCCTACACTTTTGGACCTTTTCTTCCTATTTCAAATTATCAATTATTCATTTTAATAATTTTAATCCTTATTTACACTTTCAGTTACTCACACTAGAGAAACTATTTGGTATTTACATATGTATGTCCTATTTATTTCACATAAGAGGATGGCCTCAATATGCATTCATTTAGCTATAAATGTCTCTAGTTTCTCATTCTTTATGGCTGAGTAGTACTCCATTTTATAAAAAAGCTAACATCTTTTTTTTTATTAAATTCTTTTATTGGTACACTGTAGGTATACAACACAATTACATTTCTCAGTGGGAATTGTACCTTTACATAAT
>NW_004624749.1:717394-727796 GCF_000247695.1 Heterocephalus glaber | reverse complement strand
TCTTCCAGCAAGTTTAGTGTTTCTGTCTTAATATTTAGATCTTTAATCCACTTCAATCTTAGTTTAGTGCATGGTGATAGATATGGGTCTAGTTTTAATCTTTGACAGGTTGTGTGTTTGCATGTTTTAAAGATGGTGACTTTCTTATTTGAGGGGATGCTTACTTAGGTTCTACCAAAAATGCCCTTTTCTGTGAATGCTAATGGCCTGAGATTCATGGCAGCCATCAGCACTCACATGCTGCGTCCAAAGAGGGCACCATGTGATCAGCCTCCGAGGAAATATGGCACTCCAGGCACTAGAGATACCTGCCTACTCCTCATCCTCACTGTTGTCTCTCTGTGCTCTGGTATATTAGCTTCTTTGTTGCCTCTGAAATACAATGACTCTCTGCTCCTGCTCTAGTGGTCTTTGCACATGCCATTTCTCTATGGGAAAGCTCTTTTTCATCATTCAGGCTTTCTCCCCTCTCCAGCACACACACACACACTCACAGTCAATCAATCAATAAAAGTCCATTGCTCTACTGATTCTTTTGTTATGATGATGATTATTTTGGTAACTCTTATCAAAATGAATTTACCTTACATATTTTTGGTTAGATGCTCAATATCTTTCTCCTTGGTAGAATTTGAGGTTATGTCCAGGCAGGAACTTTGACCTTCTTTTCTCGGCCAAAGCCCCATCACAATGCCCACTGCTCAATAATTGTGTAAATATCTGTTAAATGAGTTGAATCCAACTGAAGTGATTTCAAAAGAAACTAATGCATCTATTTGGTGAATATATTTTTGTGTGAAGGGTCATTTAAGACAAACAAATCTGTTAAAATTGAGGGTTTGACCAGCACAGCCCTGGATATGCAACAGGAAGGAATGCAGAGGAAGTAGAGTTTGCACTCTGCTGTGCATTTCTGGGGCTTCATGCATCTGACTGACAAGCACCAGAACAGTTCTGTGACCTGATGCCTGCAGTGGTTGCAGAGCAGGTTGAGAACCTATTCCTGCCTTGAAGGCACTCACTGTCTAAAACCACAGTCAGTGCAAAGACAGTAGCAAGCACCCAGGGTCTGGAGCAAGGAGCAGAGCTGCTTACTGGAGGTCCAGCTGCACAAGGTGTCTAGAGGGGTGGCCACAATGCACCAGCTGTGGGTCAGCACCCAGGGCCCACCTTGATGGGAAGAGGTAAACAGCAGCTGAGTCCAGAGTCGGGGCAAAGAGAAAATAGGCCAGCAACAAATACATGAGCAGAATAGAAAGCCAGCATCTAGCCTGGTGGGTGGTCCCTATTTATAAGAATAAAAATAAGAATGGTCAACATTTACTGATCAGTTATTTTCTCCAGTTACAATGGTGACATGCTACATACCTAATCTCATTTAACCCATCACAGTGTAACCAGCTCCCTCTAGCTCTTGGGTCCTTGTTTTGGGGCAACAAAGATTGAAGCCAACAAAACAGCCAGCAGCAAGCTGTGGAGAATGGACAAATGGATGTTTATTAGAAAGAATTAAGAAAAAGCTCTTTGCTAGTTGGAAAGAGTTCCATTAAGGAGAATACCGAGGAAGTTCAGATTTGGGGACCTTTATATAGTTTTTGGTATTCAGAAAGCAGGGATGCTTCTATTGCAGGAAGGCCTTTGACATCCAGAGTACCCGTTGCTTCATTTACATTTCACTTCTTCAAAGGTCTCTCTTCCTTTTGTTTGGTGATTTGTTCCTTGTCCCTTGCATTCCATTCACCTGGATAGTCAGTTTGCTTAAGTTAATTATTTGGGCCCTCAGGTATGGTAACTCCCTGACTTTTAGTTTACTTTAGATTAACTATTCAGGACCTGTGCCCTACCTGCCTAACTTCACTTATCTCCTCCCTTCAGCAGCAATGCAGTGACATGGTTGAGACAGTTACTTATCCCACTAGACTTCTGTAAAATGGAGGCTTCGGCAGGTTAGTTGACTTTTCTTGGGTCACAAGACTATTTGGGATGGGGCTGGAGCAGAACTCAGGTTGCTCTTTTCTGTTTATGTCAGGAAACTGAGCCATGCAGAGAGCCCACAGATCCAACAGGATTCCCGTGGGCTGCCCACATCTGCTCCTTTGTCTGTGCCTACCCTTGACCCAGTCTTGCCTTGCCGTGTCTGGGTGGTCTCACATGAGGACAGCACATGTGCAAAGATGGGACAAGGACAGCCCAGAAGCAAGGAGAAACAGAAGTGAGCCCTGTGCACCAGTAACCAGTATCTGGAATCATAAGTCCCAGGTGAGTTGAGCAAAAATGCTAATCACAATGAAAAAATATTTTGTCTGTTTATTGCTTTGGTTTATTCTGTTTTTCAAATCATTTATTTGTAGCAACCCTGTGAAACTTTTACTGTTTGCATTGATATCTACCGATCTCAAATGAGTAACAAATAGTTCATATAAGCCGCGTTCAGTAGTGCTCACCTATAATCCAGTACTCTGGGAGGCTAAGGCAAGAGAATCACAGCTTTGAGGCCAGCCTATGCAACTTAGCAACTTATCAAGACCCTGTCTGGAAATTTTAAAAAGGGCTAGGGATGTAGTCCATTGGTAGAATCCTTGCCTAGCATGCATGAGGTCTTGGGTTCACTCCCCAGTACCAAAAAATTAATTCATTAATAGCTTATATACTCATGAGTAGCTCTTGGCATCCAAGAAAAGATTTTTACTAGGTGAGGTATGTGGTCCATCCAAGACTGGACAGTCCTCCATTGGAAACCCAGGATGGAAGAAGAGGCATAGAGTGTGGGGTGGAGAATAGCTGGGAAAATCTGTAGGTGAAGGAACAAAGGGCAGGGAGTGACAGGGAGGGGACTGTTCTCTTCCAACATCTGGAACTGGTCCAGTGGCTCTAGGAAATCCTGAGTTCTCTCCAGGTGAAGGCTGGGCTGTGAATACATCCAAAATCTGAATCTGAAAGGAACAGCAAAAAAAGCCATCAAAAGGTGAGACCATGGTGAGAGGCCCAAGAGAGAAATGAATTCAAGAGAAAGCTGGGAAAGGCTTTTACTGCATGGTGGTGAATGACTATTTACTCTTCAGATTTCTACCAAATCATTAACCAACAAGCAGATGTCGTAAACCAGCTGTCAGTGGTTGGAATGGCAAGAGGCACTTGGGACCACAGCCATTTCTGGGAGCTGCAGTGGACACTGGGGCCTCTTTCTTTCCAAAGAGCCTCAGGGATGAGCTTCCCTGACACCTAGGCTTGGAGATGAGTTTGCTAAGGCCCCAGAGACAAGTGAGGGGCTCACACAGGTAACTCCTAACCCTGATGGCCCAGACATGGAAAGAGATAAATGTATGGCCCATTTTGAGATGCAAAAGACAGTGCAGCAAACAGCAATCAGAGTGATGAAATTGCACCATGGAACTCCCTGAGGGACATACAGGGTGCTCCCAAACCAGGTGCTCAAGTGAGTGAAAAAAGAAAAAGAATAGATAAGAGATGTGTATTTATCAAAAAAAATTGAGACTAAAAGATTTTATACTTTATCATCAAAGACTTACTTTTCACATTGAGCAGAAATGCTTGTTATTAAAAACATAACAATAAAAGAAAGCATTTGTGTGGTCCAGGGATGAGAGTACATCATTAAACAGGAATTGCAGTTAGCCCAGCTTCAGGCAGCTGAGGTTTAATTTACAAAATAAAATAATTGATAGGATGTATTCTTTAATAGTGTTTTAAATCCCTCAGTCTAATAATCATGAAAGACTTTTATTTACTTTCAAAGTTTTCTTGGGTGAGCATGTAAGATGTGTATCCATAATGGGAGAAGGCCAGGAAGGAGGAGTTTTTTAAAACAAGTAAATGTTGTGGCTCCTTGTTGGACTTGTCCACTTTGTCTTCTAACCAGTGTGGGCCTCCTTGTTCTAGCACATCTTACACACCACATTTCCTCTTGGCATAAGACACTGCCTAAGCTAGACTCACTTCTCCTGAGAATATTCTGCAGCTCAGCTGCAAAGCCAGGCTTCCCAGGTGCCTGGCTGCATCTCAGGCCTCAGATCCACACTGCAAATGCCAATGCCTAATGCACTGTGCACTTTTGTGCAAGCCATGGCACTTCTCAAGAGCTAGCTCCCTGCCTGGCCAGCCAGGGAGCAATATGCCCTGGGCCTGGCCATTCAATTCAGACAGTGGCCCCTAGCCAGGGTCCATCCCTGGAGCTGAGGGCCGCCAGTCAGCAGGCCAGGAAGCTGCTGCTTATGCCAGGGAAGTCTGCAGCATCACATTCTCAGCACCAGTGACTCTCCCAGCACTTAACAATACTTTCTGCAAGAACACAGTGCTTCCCTAAATAAAATTAATTACAGCAGCAAAAGTGAAAAACAAACTCCCTCTCCTTCCTTCCACAGAATCAAGAACATTGATGCTGTCTCCATCAGAAATGGGCATTATAAGCAGAGAGAAGGGCAGCCCAGAAGGAGAGAACAGAGCTTTCCCCGGGAGTTATTTGTGGTCAGAGAATTTCATACAACAAAAAGGGACACAGCTGCTATCAACTGAGGATTCCTGTTTCTGAAGATTACAAAGCCATGATGTGTCAGGACATCTCAGCCTGCTCTAGTTTGTCCCCCTCAAGCCCATGTGGGAGCCTGATCCTCATTGTGAGGTATTAAGAGGATGGAAATGTAATCCAACTGTGGGGTTTGCATGTGCAGCCTTTGGAGGGTGTTAGATTAGATAGGGTTATCAGGTGGAGCACCCAAGATTGCATCCTGGTGGCTTTATAAGAAAAGGGAGAGACCAGAAAACACAAACACGCATGCGCACGCACACACACACACACACACACAAGCTCCCTGTCTCTCTCCATGCAATGCCCTGCGCCACCTCAGGAGTCTGATAGAAAGAACACCATCACCAGATATAGCCCTTCAACTTTACACATCCTGAACTGAAAGCCAAAATAAATCTATTTTTTCTTTAAAACTTACTGGTCTGTGGCATTATGTTATCAGTAACAGAAAATGGACTAAGATTCTGACCTACATTTCCACCTGGCTCCACCATTGTCTTTGTCCGGCCTTGAACTTGTCCTCTGTGCCTCAATGTCCATCTCCATGAAACGACAGCAATGATACCTGCATCAACCAGGGTGGGGTGAGAACTGAACACATAACATATTGACTGGTTATAGTGCCCTCAATATTTGGCCATTGCTACACATCGTACACAGGCTTTTCTAATGGCAAATGTTGAAAGAACGGGGCTCACTAGCCATGGGAAGACTGGGTATCAGCATAGAGTGTTGGCATGAATGATTGCTGCTTTTGGACAACCCCATAAACAGTGCCTGGGAAGGAAACCAGCCAGAGACCGAGTCTCAGGTCATGCCTGGCAGGGGACAGTGACATGACCACTGGACTGGGAGTTGGGAAAATTGTGTCATCCCAAATATTCTTCCCTTTATTGTGTGCCAGATGCACTAGTAGCAGCCAGAGTAGCAACAGGAGAACTTTGAGCAAATCACTTATCATATCTGAGGTTCACTTTCAAAGTCAGGACAAGAAAATGAGATATTAAAAATAAAATATCACTGAAAGGATTCAAAGGGCTCTCAGATGCATGGTGCTAGAACTTTCCACATGGCTGCATTGTAAGACTACACCATATAGACCATACACACAGCTTTTCAAGTGACCCTGGAAATGTGTAGCTGCTGACAAATGTTAAAACACAGATGAAGGCAAATGGGAATCTTTCTGGAGTGTCCACACTTTCGAAGTTAGTGTCTCCACTAATACTTCTTGAATGCAAAATAGTTACTCTAATGCTGTACTCAGAGCTTCCAGTCCATGGGGCTGACGGAGACAATAGCACAGCATGTAGCCAGTTCCTGCCCATGCAAGATGTCAAATGTAAATGAAGACACTCCCATATAGAAAACAGCACAGGCAGAAAAATGTGGCTGGGTTACCTTCCACTGAACTGGTGATGTAACACTTGATAAATATTTTATGACCTCTGTGTGCACTTCCTTTTGCATGAAGTTGCCAGGCCCATCTTTAACATATTAAGCATCTTTGTGGTAACACTAAATGCCAGGGGTTTAAAAATAAAGATCTGACTTAGAGGAAAAAGACAACATCCAATATAATGAACTCCAAGGGAATATAGGAATTGTGCAGATTGCTTAAGACTATAGGAAACTGCAAATTTAAAAATGAGACGTGATTAGGAAATTTTAAAATTATCTTCTCCCATTTTTGTAATTATTATTCAACATTTTGAAGCTATAGAAATTGAAAAACTTCAACTATATTAAAAAACAACAACATCAACTTCGTGGCAGAAAAAAAATGCCATGGGCAAACACAAAAGATGAACAGCAAACTAGGATAAAACATCACAATTTATAACAAATGACACATATAAGCAACTCCTGGAAATATGAGGACAAAACCCAACAGATAAATGTGCAAAGGACATGGACAGACATTTCACAAGAAGGAAAATACAAGTGATCCTTAAACACAGAAAGCCATCATAATAAAAGTTAAACAATTGAGAAAGCAGTTGCTGACTTGTGGTTGGCCAAACTGCAGTGGTGTGCAGAGCTGGTTCTTCCCAGTTCACAGTGGATAATTACTGAGGGTTTTAGAGAGCTAGTTTTGCAAACTGACAGTTAAATGCATCCAGGACTAAAATACTAAGTATATAAACTTACAGTAATAAATTATATTTTAAAGGGAGCAATAGAACTCAACTTCCTCATCATCTTCTTACTCCATTTCCCTATTCTCTGTGCTACTCTTGTAACTGTGTGGTGACAACACAAAGGACACACAGGCCACTATTGCTCCTCTCCTTCCAACTCCATGTTCAAGGACACCATGCCAACAGCTACACATTGGGTGGGAGTAGTTACCCCCATGGAAATCAGAAGTCACCATAAATTAGGACTTTTTCTGGGGTTGGTGATCTTTCTTTCTTTCTTTCTTTCTTTCTTTCTTTCTTTCTTTCTTTCTTTCTTTCTTTCTTTTTGTGGGGTTTTTTGTTTGTTTTGAGTTTGTTGTTTTGTTTTGAGAGGAAGTTGTTAAACACAACACACCAAATGTCAGGAACATAATCAGAAAGGTTTGTGGAAACAGGGCCTCTTGTTCACTGCTGTTGGGATTGCCCAGCAAAGCAACCAGGAAACATGTACCAAAATTATAAAAGAATGTACCCTATACCCAGCAGTTTCCCTCCTGGGAATCTATCCTGCTGCCCCACCTACATATGTTTGAGTGGGGTTTTACTGAAAGGTTATCAACAAGGGTTGGAATAGCAAAAGATTGAAGTCAGCCAAGGCCTTTCCACAGAGGACTTGTGACACCAAGCCAGTCCTGTTTTAGTACTTGACTCTTACACAGCTGTGTTGAAGAAAGGGGACACTTTCAATATAATGACAGGAAAAGATCTTGAAGACAGAGTATGTGAAAAATGCAAGACACAAACAGAGTGCTTCTTTTTGTGTAAAAGAAGAAAACATGAACATATTTCTGCATGTTTAAATTTGCATAAATGAGCTCTGAAATTCTAATGTTAAAAAAATAAAAGATAAAAACTGTCTGGTGTAACAAAATCCAGTTATCAGAGGTGGGTGGGGGGCAGCTGAGAGGAGTGAGAGAAAAATTTATTCTATATACAGTTTTATGTCATTTTGATTTTTAACCTATGTGAATATATTACCTATCTTAACATGTTTAATTAGTAATCTTTGTGTGATGCGGTTTATCCTGAGAGGAGCTGACTAACAGCCACAGATTTTCCATGGCATATAAAACTTGAAATATTTTATGTGTTAATAAAGAAAAAGAGAAAGTTGTGTTTTGATCTTGTGACCTTCGGCACAGATGTTTGTACTAGAAATTGTAGATGAAAGCAAACGCTGTGAATGGTAAGGCTGCTAAGATTGATGGGTGCAATGTTGATGTTCTGTGGTGGAGCCCTCAGGCATCATGGGACTGGTCCACGCTGCATCCAGATGCGAAGTGACGCCTGTGATCCTGCCCTACAGCTGGTGAAGCACCCCTCAGGGCCTCCTGGTGAGGCAGAGAGGTGAAGAGGGAGGTACCAGGTGTAGACCTCTACACCTGGGAGCTGGGCTGAGGTGCAATGGCTTTGTAGATTGGGCCTGGCCTGTGTCTACTGCTGTCTTCACATGCCATGGGCTGGTTGGCACTGCCACATCCCAGATGTACAGGTGCTCCTCACTCCTGGCCACGACCATGCCAGTGCCAATCACTTCTCTTGTCCTTGACATGGAAGGAGAGAATGGATCATTATACCCACCCACTGCCATGACAGGAAGTGGTGCCAGCCAATGACAGAGGTTCTTTCACACGTGGTTCACAGTCATGATGGCCTTTACAGAGACTAAGCAATGTGACATTCCAAGCCATAGAGAGAACTGTCACCCTCCAGGGGCTTCCCACTGTCTTGCAACAGGACACAGTGGCCAGGTCCACCTCTCCATTTCTGTCTCCTCCACCTTCACCCTCCACCCTCCACCCAGCTCCAGCTGTTTTTGTTCCTTAAATATATCATGCTTCTTCCTACCTCAGGGCCTTTGCATTTGCTATTTCCTCTTCCCTATATACTTCTTTGAACTCTGGTGTTAAGAATCTAGGCTCTAGGGTGAAATGACTTGGATTTAAGTCCAAGCCCACTACTTACTAATTGCGAGGCCCTCTGTAAGTTACTTAACCTCTCAATTTCCCATATGTAAAATGAGGACAGGAAAAGTCTCTGCCCCAACTCCCAATGAATATTAGAGTTTCAAATCATGGTCTTACAGTGATGGGACTATTTCACCTGAAAATACCAATGGTACAAAAGCAGGCACAGTTGAGCTTTCCTCCATCCAGAACAAAGAAGCAAAGATTTCCCAAGGAGCAAGGAGAAAAGAAGAATCTGTATTGTATTTGAGCTTTGTTAAGGGCATTGCCCTAGATTCACCCAACAGAGAAGGTCAAAAGAAACTGGAGCTCAAGATGAGGGACAAGGCACTGGAGGGCTCAGAGGGCTGCAAGAACAAGAGAGAAGTTGTTATAGGACTGGAGAGTCGTCAAAGACAGGCATAAGGGGCTGACCTGAGGGTGGAGGAAGGGCAGAGGCAGAGACTCAGCCTGAGGTTTGGGCCCTCCCAGGGTGGCTTCGGGGTGCTGAGTGATGCCCAGGTTGAGGGCACCAGTCGAGTCAGTCACAACCACTGTAGATCCATCAGGGGTGAGAGGCAGCAGAGCTCCTCAATCTGGGCACAGAGCTACCCACTTCTAGTTTTTTTAAAAGTAGCATTTTTGATGTATAAGGCATATACCATAAAGATTACCCTTTTAATGTGTCCAGTTCAGTGGGGTTTAGTATACATGCAGAGTTGTGCAGCCATCACCTCTATCCAATTTCAGAAACTTTTCATCAACCTCAGAAGAAACACCATATCCATCAGTAGCCACTTCCTAGCCTCTCCCCCCTGGACTCTGACAACTTTAATCTACTGTCCATCTCTATGGATTTACCTGTTCACATGGTAAAAGGAAAAGAAATCTTACAACGGGTGATCGAGAGTGCCTGGCTTCTTTCATTTAGCACAATGTTTTCAGAGTTCGTCCCTGTTGCTGCATTTATCAGCATTGTATCCCTTGCGGTGCTGAATACTGGTGCAGTTTGTGGACAGACCACATTTTCTTTATCAAATCATCAGTTGATAGGCATTTGAGTTGTTTCTATTTCTTGGCTATTATGAATAGTGCTGCTGTGAATATTTGTGTAGAAGTTTTGGTTTTGTGTGAGAATAAGTTATTATTTCTCTGGGATATCTACATAGCAGTGAAACTGCTGGGCCCTGGAATAACTATATGTTCAACTTTTTGAGGAACTCCCAACTGTTTTCAAAGTAGCAGAAGCACCTGTTTATAGTCCCACCAGCAATTCCTTCACATCTTTGCCAACATGTTTTTATCTGCTTTTCGGCGGGGGGCCAGATGGCCTCTCTGGATTAATCTTAATTCTTCCTGCTAGATTTTTCAACACTGTGCTCTATCATCACTTCATGTGTAAAAACTTCTAAATTTTTCAGGCTTGCAGTATTTCATTTCTTGATAACATACGCATAGTCATTAATAGAACAAAATACCCAGCACCTAAAATTTAAAAGAGGAGAGGTTTATTTTGGCTCATGGTTTTTCAGATGATTCAGTCCATGGTTGGCTGGATCCAAAGCAGAAACATTATGATAAAAGAGCCTGGTAGAGAACAGCTGGTCACTTCATGGCAGCCAGGGAGTAGAGCAAGTGAAGGAGGAACCAGGGAAAAGAATATATCCCTCCAGGTCACACCCCCAGTGACCTGCCTCTTCCAACCAGGGCCCACATAATGCATTCAACTA
>NW_004624749.1:680754-717149 GCF_000247695.1 Heterocephalus glaber | reverse complement strand
ATGGATTAATTCACTGATGAATATAATACCCCTATGATCCAATCACCTTCCAGGAACTCCACCTCTGAAAACATGAGATTTTGAGGCAACATTTTAGATCTAAACCATAATATTCTAACCCTGGCCTCCAAAAGTCTCATGTTCATCTCATTATGCAAAATGCATTTAGTCTACCTCTAAGAATTGTCAAAATCTTTATAGTTCTATCTTTGCTGAAAAGTCCAAGTCCAAAGTCTCCTCTGAGACTCAACACAAACTCTTGGCTGTGAGCCTCTATAAAAAATCAAAAAGAAAGTCAAGTATTTCCAAAATACAATAGCCCAGAGTAAACACTCCTATTCCAAAAGGATACGGGGTTAGAAAAGAATCAGACCAAACAAAGACCAAAAGCCAGCAGAGTGAATATTAAATCCTCAGTTCCATGTCCAGCATCCAGGGAAGATTGTGGTAAGATAGGAACTTTAAAGAGCTTGAGTGGTCCAAATCCTATGGCCTTGCTGGTTGCAGCTCTCATGGCCTCACTTAGGGTGGCTCCACTCACTGCCTGTGCCTTTTCTCAGAAGGACGGCCATGTTCCTGGCATCTCCAGGTTCCTGGGATTACCAGTGATCCTTTTCATTCTCACAATTTCACTCACTGCTCTGTCATGGTCACATTGCCTGTCCTCACAGGCCTTTCTCTGGAATCTGGGTGAATCAGACACACAAGCTTAAATATCACATTGTTTCCCATATATGAGAAACCTAGAGAAAAAATAAAGAGCAAAGTAAAAGATAGATAATAGGAAGTAGGGAGATAGATCGTTCTCTAAGGGGAAGGGGATCAAGAAATGGAGGAAGAGGAAAAGGAGGTAAAGGATAAGGGGTGAAAAAAAGGAATTGGGATGTGTTATGTAGATATACCAACTCCACAAAAGGAATGTACTGTAAACATGTGGAAAAAAAAGATTAACTTACAGAACAAACAGAAACTTAAAAAGTGAAAAGCAACTCTGTTACTTAGACTATGATAATTTATACAATAAAATAAACCTCTAGGCAGAGGAGCCCCTTCAGCACAGAGGAGCAGAGCCAACGCACACCCCTGCCTCTGGCTGCTGGGCCAAGCCAGCACTTGAACCCACACCACAGGGGGTCAGTGGGTCAGAAAAGACATTGATCTGAGATCCAGAAGATAGAACAGAAGTGAACAAGAGAAAGAGGGCCTCTCTGAGGCTCCTAGATGAAAATTGAAGGCCACTGGAAAAGCGAAGAAAATCTCTGCAATAAAGGCACTGTAGTTGGTAAGTTGAAGGGAACACCACCTCCCATCAGAACCTGGACTATTTCAGGGGCGGGGCAACTGGAACCTGCAGTAGAACCTAGTAGAACCTTGCAGAGTTCAACCCAGCAGGAGGTCAGAGATCTCAACTTGGGCCTTGCAGGCAGAAATCAGCCTGAACCTCAGGGGACAGCTGCTGGCTTGCTGAGACTAATTGACTTAGATCTTCACACTCTTGCCCACTGTCTATAGTGACAACAGAGACATACCCTGAAGGAGGCCCTTTATTTTTATCTTCAAAGTAATTTTTTCTCTTATTTTTAATATTTTTTCTAATTTTTATCTATTCTTTTCTCTTTTCAGATGTTTCCTTTATTTTCTCTTCTTTTCTTTTTTTCTTTTCTTTTTCTTTCTAACTTGCTCTTTCTCTCACACCTTATTCTTGATTTATCTCCCTTCTTATTCCTGTTCCTGTCCTAATTTGAATTCCTTTTTTTCTTACTTTTTCTTTTCTTTTCCTTCTCTCAATTGTCATTAGTTTTAAAGGAAAGTGAATACAGTTTCTAGCCTCCCTGTTGCTGTTAGGTTGTTCTGGTTTTGTGTTTGTTCTATCTTCCCTTCTCTTCAACAGCTTCCTAGAGTGTGTGTGATCTTCCTCTGCCCTCTGGCCGCACTTCTAACCTTTCCCTATCATACCTATCTATCCCTCACTCCCCAACTCCTGCTAAGTCCCCATCCCAAAGGGTAAAGTTGCTATATTGAAGAGTTTATTCACTATAGACATATTTTGGGTTGGTCCTCAATTTTGATTTAATTAACATGTTTTAAAGTAATAGATTAATAACTACCACAAATTGTCATTTTCTAAACTGTGCTTGATACTATTGTTGTTGCTGATTGTATCACTTGGCCTAAGGTGTTGTGATTGATCAAATCAGTTGTCCTTCTTGGTATAGTGAAAATGAGATAGCCTCAGAGCCATTAGAGACTCAAAACCTAAAGACCAGCTATATCTGGAAGACACCTCTGAGAACCAATCATTCCATAAGGATTCTAAATACAAGCAACAAAGATATTTACAATAAGCAATATTGAAGTATTAACCCAGGAATTGAATCAAAAACAGTACCAAAAACAAAAATAAAAATGAGAAGACACCTAAGTAAGACACAAAATCAGGCTACCAGTTCACCAAAGGCAAGTTCTGGGGGAAACAAGGTGGAAAAGTCTGATAATCAATCACCTGGACACCCTACACTGATGGCACAGGAAGTAACAAGACAAATGAATGAAGCTCTAGAAAAATTCAAAACAGAAATAATTTCCCAGGTAACCACAGAGATGGCAAGCAGAATGAAAGACATGATTAGAAACTGTAGAACATAAACAGATTTAAAAAAACAGATGAGCTCAAGACCATGATGGAAACGATCAATGCTGAGCATAGGAAAGAAATGGAATCCATGAAACAGATTAAAACAGATATCCAGGAGATTAAAAACTCTATTGAAAGCATTTGCAGAAGAATGAACAAATGTGAAGACAGAATATCAGATATGGAAGACAGGATTGTGGTCAGTGACCATGAAAGAGAGATTTCTTAAAAATAGTAAGGGGCCATGAGAAATCGATCAAGCAGCTCCTAGATGATCCAAAGAAGAATAATGTAAGACTGATAGGAATCCATAAAAAATCAGGAGAAAATACAAATGACATTAAAGAACTGTTCACAAAATTAATGACAGAAAACTTCCCAAGCAGAGCCAAAGAATTTGACATACAGATGAGTAAGGCATATAGGACTCCAACTGGGCATGATCAAAAAAAAAATCTAACAGGCTCACTCTGCCCACTTTTGACCAGGAGACCAAGCCTGAGACTGAGCCAGAGACCTACCCAGTGAGAACCCCCAGGCATGCCCACCAGCCTCCAGCTTGGCTGCGCAGGTGCCTGCAACAACACCCCCACACACACACCTCTTGGCTGTACAGCTATTTGGATCCACACTACAGAGACACAGGGGAGCATAAAGGCCATTGTCCTGAGCTGCAGAAGTGAACAACAGAGAGAGGGCCACTCTCAGGCTCCCTGATGAAAACTGAAGCCCACTGGAAAAGGAAGAGGATCTCTGCAATAAAGGCACACCAGACTACCTTTGGAGGTATCATCACCTCCCATTGGAACCTGTACTATCTTCAGGGGAAAGGCAGCTGGAACCTGCAGCAGAACCTTGCAGAGTTCAACCCTGCAGGAGGACAGGGAGCTAAACTTGGGACTTGCAGCCAGAAATCTGCCTGAATCTCACAAGTCTGTGACTGGCTTTCTGAGATTCATTGACTTATGACTGCACACTGCTACCCATGTTGCCTATTGTGACAGCAGAGACATATCCTGAAGGAGGCCCTTCATTTTTATCTTTTATTTGTTATTTTCAAAATTACCACTATATTTTTTGCTTTTTTAAATTGTTTTTCTTCTTTGCTACTCTTTCAAAATTTTTATTTTTCTCTTTTCTCTCTCTCTCTTTCTGTGTCTCTCTCCCTTCCTGTCATACATTGTTCTTCATCTCCCTTTGTGTTCCTGTTCTGCCCCTAATTCTTATTTCTTCTTTATCTTTCTTTTCTTCTCTCTCCTTCTCTTGCCTGTGCCCTATGGCTCACTGATAACCTTCCCCTATCCTTCCACTTAACCTATTCCTCCCTCCCCAATTCCTTCTAACTCCCCATCCTGAAGGGTAAAGTTGCTATATTGAAGAGTTTATTCACTATAAACACATGTTGGGTTGGTCCTTGATTTTGATTTAATTCACACAGTTAAAGGTGATAGATTAATAACTACCATAAATTGTCAGTTTCTAAAAGGTACTTGATGCTATACTGTTGCTGACTGTATCACTTGGGCTAAGGTGTTGTGACTGGTCTAATCAGTTTTCCTTCCTGGTATAATGAAAATGAGATAGCCTCAGAGCCATTAGAGACTCAAAACCTAAAGACCAGCTATATCTGGAAGACACCTCTGAGAAGCAATCACTCCATACGGGTTCTAAATACATCAAAAAAGATACTTACAATAAGCAACTTCAAAGTATCAACACAGGAAATAAACCAAGGACAGTACCAAAAACAAAAATGAAAAGACATTTAAGTAAGTCACAAACTCAGACTTCCACTCCACAAAAGACAAATTCTGGGGGAAATGAGGTGGAAAAGTCTGACAATCAACCACCTGGACACCCTGAACTGACAGCACAGGAAGTAACAAAACAGATAAATGAAGCTCTAGAAAAATTCAAAGCAGAAATAATCTCCCAGATAACTACAGAGATGGTGAGCAGAGTGAAAGATATGATTAGAGGCCTAGAACAGAAACAGATTAAAAAATAGATGAGCTCAGAAATATGCTGGAAGCTATGAATGCCCAGCATAAGAAAGAAATGGAAACCATGATCGCCCAACATAAAAAAGAAATGGAATCCATGAAATAGATTCAAACAGATATTCAGGAAATTAAAAACTCCATTGAAAGCACGCAGAGCAGATTAAGGGAATCTGAAAATAGAATATCAGTTATAGAAGACAGGATTTTGGTTAAGGACCATGAAAACAGAGATTTCTTCAAGATAGTAAGGGACCATGAGAAATCAATCCAGCAGCTGCTAGATGATGCAAAGAAGAATAACAAAGACTGATAGGAGTCCATGAAAAAACAGGAGAAAGTACAATTGACAAAAAAAAAACCTGTTCACAGAAGTAATAGTAGAAAACTTCCCAGACAGAGGTGGAGAAGTGGACATACAGATAAGTGAGGCATATAGAACTTCAACCAGCCATGATAAAAAAAAAAACCTACACCTAGAAATATAATAGTCAAGATTCCAGAAACCCAACAGAAGAACAAAATCCTACAGGCAGTTAAAGAAAAGAAACAAATCACCTACAAAGGAATGCCCATCAGAATCACAGCAGACTTCTCAACACAAACCCTCAAATCAAGGAGAGCCTGGAATGAAGTATTTCAAGCCCTAAAAAAAAATAACTTCCAACCTAGACTGTTGTATCCTGCAAAATTATCTTTAAAAATTGATGGGGAGATGTGGTTTTTTATAAATTGGTGTACTACTCAGCCATAAAGAATGAGAAACTAGAGACATTTATAGCTAAATGGATGCACTTTGAGGAGATACTCTTAAGTGAAATAAATAGGACACACATGTGTAAATACCAAATAGTTTCTCTGGTATGAAAAACTAAAAGTGTAAATAAGGTTCAAATGATATAGGAAATAAAAGGAATAGGAATAAAAATAGGAATTAGTGAAAAAATAGTGAAATAGGAATAAAAGGTCTAAAGGAGTTGGGGAAGTGGGAAGGGTAGGGGAAAGGAAGGAAGGAAAAGAAAAAATACAAGAAAAGGAAAAAATGGAAACAAAGTCTCTGTAAATAGGGAAGGGTGGAGGGGGTCAAGGAAGGGCAGGGAAATGGGGAAAAAATGAGAACTAAGATATATCATGTAAAGGTACAAGATCCCAACAATGAATGTAACTGTATTTTATGCCTAAAATGTACCAATAAGCAATGAAAAAAAGAATAAACCTCTCTAGATTAAAAAGAAAGGAAAGAAGGAAGGAATAAATAAATAAATTTGGGTGAAAGCCTCCATGACCCTAAAAATTTTACATTCTGTATTCCTGAAAAACCAGCTCCATGTGGTGAGGGCTAAGGTTGAGCTGTAGCCTGGCTCCCTTGGATCATGGCTGCAGCAGTCTCTGAGTCCCTGTATGGCTGGCACTCAGAAAATACCTCCTGAGGCCTAGGCAACCCTGAATAAGCAAGGCACCGTGGGGCTTTCTTCTCAGAGCACAGTCTTTCAAAGGAGTTTACCCTTTTATACCCTTGAGCCTGCAAAAGGTGAGATCTGGCCAATTTCTGAGATATCTTCAAGTCATATTTCCTATCATCCTGATACAAAGTACTTGGGTTCTTTCTAATGCTAATCTTCTCAGCAACCACTCTCTCTTTGGCCCAAGCAGGTGCTTCCTTTCTGGTGAAACTACAAACTCTTCACATCTCTTGGCTCTCTTTTCTCCTGATTTGTACTATAAATCTGGCTAAAAGCACCCAGAAGCACCCATACCACAGCCTGAACACAGGGATGCCTTGAAATTTCTTCAGATTGATTAGTCCACCACCTTTATATTCAGCCTCATAGAGTTTTAAGACATGAACAAAATAGGAGCTGGGGATTTAGCTCAGTGGTTCTGCCACCTGCCTCGCAAGCACAAGGACCCAAGTTTGATCCCTGGTACAAAAAAAAAAGACATGAACAAAATGTAGACAAATACTTTCCCAGAATGAAACACAAATGGGCATCTAGTCCCATTTCCAACAGCATCTTCCTTCCCATCTGAAACCTCATGAGCCTAGTCTTTACTATCTTCATTATTATCATCAGTCTCCTAAGCTCCAACCAGAATCATTCATCATACTCACCTTACAGTATTCTAGGACTTCTCCAGCCAGCATCTCTAAATCTTTCTAAACTCCTCCCCCAAACCAGCACCAAAAGTTTCTGAGCATGATCAGATATAATCACAGCAATGACCTTATTTCTTTAGTAACAATTTTTTTTGTTTGTCACTTTCCTATTGCTGGCACAAAATATCCAACATCCACAACTTAAAGGAGGAGAGGAGTTGGATACACAGTACTGAAGAAGAAGGAGGAGGGGGAAGGGGGGAGGTGGAGGAGGAGAAGGAGAAAACCAAAAACTGCATCTGACACTAACAGATGTCTGCAGACAAATTATCTAATATAGCCAAACCTTGGCCTTCCTATCTATGACATTAAGATAATATATAATTGTGAGCTTTAAAGAGCTGTCTGGTATGGCCATTACTTGCTATCTACTCAGGTATTTTGGGTGCCCACTCATTCAGAACCTGGACAGCCACCAAGCAAGCTGCATACCATCTTTCCAGTTTCCTGCAGCAAACAGTCAGGGCCTCTTGTGTTGAGGAAGGTTCTAGCATACTCCACAGCCCCATTCTCATGACACTGAGACAAAGAGCAGCACAGGTCTCCAGCCAGGAGGGGGACCTGGTCCCTGTCCAAAGAGGCACACACCTCCTAAGGTGTAATGGAGCCCACATAGCCCTCCTCCAGCTGCCATGGATGGGAAACAGGGCTTAAGCCACTGAAGTTCCAGGCGGATGAATCTGCAAGCTTGTGTTCACATCCATGTGTCCTGACCTTATCAGCCTATCCCAGGTTCTGGAGAGACAAGTGGCCAAGCCTTGCTACCCATCACATGACAAATGCTGTCTCTCACAACAACAAAAGAAACTAATAGAAGGAAACAATCCCAGGGCACCTCAGCAGGAAAATTAATAGACAGATAAGGGAGTAACCCCACAATGGAACACTACTGTCTGAATGAATAACCATGGACAACAATGTGGATAGATATTTTTTATTAGTACATGTTTGTAGTACAGAATGCTTACTTTCATCTGAGGAATTAGGGACATGTACTTAACATATCTTAATTCTTTTTATTCCCTTTCCCCTTTTCTCCTTTCCCATTCCTCCCTCTGTCTCTAGATTTCCTTCCCACTTGCAAAATACTTATCTTCTTGATTTATTTTTTCTATCTTTAAAAAAATTTATTTATACTTTAGGTTTCTCATGTAAGAGAAATCATGAAATATTTAAGCTTCTGTGTCTGATTTATTTCACTTAACATTATGGGTAGATTTTTAATCACAAGCTAAAGAACGAAAAATCAAGGATAGATGCAACAATGTGGATAGATTTTTAAGCATCTTGGTAAATCAAAGTTACCCAACACCAAAGAGTGTGTGCTATACAATTCCATGTATGTGAAACTCAGGAAGAGACAAAGCCTTCCCTGGTGATAGAAATCAGAATGTTAGCTGCCTGTGGTCAGGGGTTGTGGGGGATATTACTAGAAAGGGCCATGTGAGACCTTCTGAGGTGAAGGAAGTGTTCTCTATCTTGATTGTGGTGTTAGTTATGCAACTGTATGCATTTGTTGAAACCCACTGAACTTTACTCTTACAATGTGTTCCCTTTGGGGAGCTATGTTAATTGTTTCAATTTTTAAAAGCAAACAAGAAAGCAAACTCTGCTGAGAAGTCCAGGCATGTGGTGAGACCGGTGGTACCCACCTGGCCTCCTCCTCCCCACCCTGGGAGCAACTTTGGATCTGAAACAGCTGGCAAGTTTTGGTTTATCTTGACATTGATCATGAGTAACTACATTCTCTCTTGTTCTTTCCCTTCCCCTTTTCATGGTGTCCTTACTCCCATCTTGACCCATTGGTCCCATCTCTCCCTATCTTGTCCATTTGGGCTGCAAAGAACCATGAACCATGTGGTTAAATACTGGAGAAATTCATTTCTCCCAGTTCTGGAGGCTGGAGGTCCAAGACCAAGGCAGTAGCAGATTCAGTGTCAGTCAAGGCCTCATTCCCTGGTTCATAGACGGCATTTTCTCAGTGTGTTCTCACATGGTAGAAGAGGCAAAAGGCACCACATTGGCTTGTTTTAAAAGGGCACTAAATGCATTCATGAAGGCCCCACCCTCATGACCTAATTACCCCCCTAAGTGTCCCACATCTTTATGCCATCATCTCATGGGATAAGATTTCAACATATGGATTTGGGGAATACTACCATTCAGATCACAGCCCTCCCCTTTCTAACCTCTCAACACCTCACCTTCTCTTTTGTTACCAATATTCCCATCCCAGAAAAAACAGGGGCTGTAAACGGGACAGAGACAGCCTTGCCTGCATCCAACATTCTGGTGGGGAAGAACCTGTCTAGGAGGTACAGCAACCTTGGAGGGAAGAAAGGGCACCTGCAGTCACAGGCCAGGCTGTGTCCTGGCTCTGCCCACCTTCTCTGAGCTTCTGAGTCCCATCTGCCAAATGGGACAACAATAGTCCCCACCCAGGGGTAACTGTGGCAAGTTCTGGTATATGCACATATAAGCACCACTACTTGCAGGCTACTGCTGCCATAGGTTCAGAGGGAAACTAGCACTGAGTAAGCACTAGCTGGGACTCAGGCTCCTTGGCTGAACCCAGGGCTACATTCCTAGCTCTCTCTTTTTTTTTAATGTTTGTTTGGAGATAGAAGCTTGCTGATTTGCCCAGGTGGAACTCAAGCTTTAGGTCTTCCTGTCTCAGCTTTCCAAAGTGCTGGGATTACAGGTGTGCACCACCTCATCTGGCTTCTTTGAACATTTTACTCAAACGTGAGTCCTAAAATCATACATATCCACATGCAATAATAGGCTTGGACATGCTCACAGGACCTAGAATAGCTATGGTCACATGTCCCACCTAAGGGACAACCAGGGCCAGTGTTTCCTTCTTGATGAACATCGGAAATGGGGAGAGGACTGGAGCGTTGCCATGCCATTCTGATTTTTCTTTTGCCTTAATAGACTTCAATTTATTACACACACACACACACACACACACACACACTTGTTTCTTTGTTTCCTTAAAAACACAAGCTTTATGTTCTCTGCCTCCAGTTAGCTAAGGTCGGTCTATTCTCAAAGACCTCACTTCTGTCTTGTGACATCCCAGACTGAGAAAAGGAGAAATCTTAGAACTGCAGCCTCTGGTCCAGAGAAAGCAGCAGAGCCTCTGGGTCCGACTCACCTTGCAATTCTGTGTAACAAGTCAGTCCCACAGCACATCATGACAGTGTCCTGACCAACACCAGGTGAGAGGCTAATAGATGTAGTTGGGAGGTGGCGGGGAGGCCGGCTTGCAAAACAACTAGATTCTTAGTGAGCCAGGAGTTCCAAGTGCAGGGGAACTTGCCCTGAAGAGTCTGCAGGGAGGAATGATGCCTTTCCTTCTGAATAAGGGGATGAAGTCTGTCTAAGAGCTGAGATGACACAGTGGCAGTGGGAGACCTTTGCAGGTACCATCAGCCCCAGGAAGTCAGCACCACCAGCACCTACAAATTACAAGCCAGGATGTGACTGGAAGGCTTCTTTAGATTGACCTAGGAGGTACTATGCATGCCAACAATGAAGAGGTCAGTGAAAAGAGATTATAGTGAAAATACAAGGAAAAAGAGAAAGGATAGGAGGAAAGGAGGTAAATGAAGAAGAAATTGAGTTGCATTGGTCAGAGATCAACAATCCCGGCTCCATGACTGTGTGCAAAGACGATACTTATGATGCTGTAATGTGGGGTGGAGGTGGAGATAGCAGAAGACAATTACCAAAGCCAAGTGTGACATCATAAAGTCTGTCTGTCAACAAAGTACCCAAGGAGGCTAATTCCATTTGCCTGTGCCTTGAGGACTAGGGCAGGGGCAGAGTCAGGGGAGAAAGCAGAACTGAGTGATTGCCACCTCTTACAAGTCAGACGTGCCAAGGCCACAGCGAGGGGGAGACACAGGGGCAGAAATCTCCTTACTGTAGGGTGAGAGCAGACACACAAGTGTTCCATGAGGACCGCAAGAGTCAGGGAGGTGCTGAGTGAAATGAAGTGATTTCTGTGGATCCTCTTCAATTCTGCTGCTCACTGTCTAAATACAAAAGCCTTTATCATTTCCATTTCTGTGAACCACAGGGGCTCACGGCAGCTTTTCCCTTTAACATACACGAAATGCCACAGTGCACATTGACTTTGGACCATCCAAGGGCACTGGCTGCTCCTGGGTCCTTCTTCCCCATTTCCTCCAACCTGGTGCTGAATATGTATTTAGCTGCTGAACTCCACGATGCCATCAGGTAAGCTAAGGCTGGCACCACAAGGAGGGGGAGCAGAGCAGAGCCCAGGGCATGGAGGAGGGCTTTGTCCTCCGGCTCCCAGGCCCAACACAGCCACAGCCTTGTTTTGAAGCCAGTCACATGTATAGGGAAAGGTGCCCAGGTTTTTCAGTAGAGGGTAAATTCTTGTACACTCAATAAATAATTGGAGAGAAAAGCATTTCCTGCTTAAGAGAACTATTTTTAAGCACCTGAGAAGTGACTGAGCATACAAACAGCTGCTATTAATGAAATCATTTCACCTGTTCATCAAGCTGCAGAAGGCCACCATGGAGCTCTCAGAAGAGCTGGGGGCTTTGACTGGAAATGCACTCAGCTCCCAAGAACTCACAGCCTCTGGTGTCAAATGGAGATGTCAACATAGCATGCTACAATACACATGCTGTCCTGGATGCCAACAAGCTCCAGCATGCTTTTATTCATGTATTGCAATGTAGTGCAGGTTTCATTACTCAGAAGAGTGTCTACCTTAATAATATAATTGCTACCATTAAATGGAATTTCCAATGTGATTTAGCATACAACATTTTGGTTCATTGACCACAAAGGTTCATTGAGAGTCAAATAAGAAAATGTGTGTTTAGTATTCCTGACCAGTGCCAACAGCCAGTAAATGTTATTTGCTATTAGTAATAGTATTATTATTCTTGTCACTTGATTATTTTTTGAGATGAGTTTTTGTATAAATTAGGAAGTGCTCTATGAGATGGTGTACAGAGGGCTGGTGGGGAGGGCTGGTAAAAGAATTTACCAATAGAAAGGAATGTAGAAAGACAAGACTTTATTTTGGCCTGAGTACACTGTCAAGGGGGACAGGGAGCAGGAGAGAAACCTGAGACTTCCAGGAGAGAAATCGAGACTTCAGGGTGAAAGACTGGGACCCTTATAAGAGTCTGAGAAGGGTTAGACAGCAAATCACCCAAAGGATGTCTTTTCCTTGATCATCTAGCACCTTATAGATCTTCAAGCATTTGTATGAAGTTAAAAATTAGATGTGTATGGTTACGATTCAGATAAGGCCACTGTCCTCTGGCTCTCAGAGGATCATTAGCTGTAGACAAGGAGACAAGAAGGTCTGTGCCTATCTTTTAGAGAAGATAAGCCCAAGTCTTTGGGAGGAATGAATGGCCCTGGCACCAAAGGCATGTTGCTGTCATATGATCTCAAGATTACTTTAACCAGAATTCCTTTGTTCAGGGTTTTGCACAGCTTTCAGCTACCTGTAAGAGTTTTAATTCTTTTCATTGCCAATGGGCAGCCACAGTGGAAAACAGTTGAAATTGATTTCTTCAAAAATATTCTTAGGAAGTTTTCTTCAAAGATAAGACTATTACTACATCAATTTACATGTTCAGTAAATACAATCCCAGCACAGGGCATGCTCTGTTCATACCTCTCTGCTCACTCTGAAAAGAACCCAGGCCTGCTCTCCTTACTTCCACATGCACACCCAAGCTGATCATGGGAAACTGAGGCCCTTGGAATGAGCATGGCTATCATATTCCAGTTCTTCCAGCCCACCCTGGTAGCTTCATGGCTCCCTCTGTTGGAATGTGTTCCACCCACAGCTGGGCCCGGACCGCGACTGCCTGTGCTGCTGGTACCACATGAAGCCCTCTTTCTACTTCTGAGCCTGCATGAGCCAGGTAGACTGCCCCAAAAGCATTTTACGTGTAGTACCTAGCTCAGTGAGGTGGGTACCGTTATCCTCGCCAAGAAGACAACTCCCTGAGTATCACAGAGCTTTTGCTTGGTAGTGCTCAGACTCCAACAGGTGTAGGGGATGCAGCGCCAAACTTGCAACCTAGGCTGAGAGCAGGAAGCAGGAATTCCCACCCTAGAAGCACCACAGAGGCATAACGAGGGGGCAGGCCCTGGGGACACTATACAGAGTGAAATAAGCCAGACACAGAAAGACAAACACCACATGACCTCGATTAGATGTGAAAGCTTAAAAAGTCTGACTCATAGAATCAGGGAGCATAAAATGGTGATTGCCAGGGACGGGGGCCTAGGCCTGGGGAAGGGGATTAGAGAAATGTTGGTCAAAGGATATAAACTTTCAGATAAGAGGAATAAATTCAAGAGATTTACTACACCATAAGGAAGCTATGGTAAATAATGCCTTCTGTTTTGAAAGTGGCTTTAAAAAGTAGATTTTACGTGTTCTCACCACACAAATATAAAGTCCAGGAGGTCATGCATATGTTAACTAGCTCTATTGAGTCATTCCACAATGTTTGCATATTTTAAAACATAATGTTGGGGCCGGGGATTTAGCTCAGTGGTTTCACCACCTGCTGTGCAGGCTCAAGACCCGAGTTCGATCCTCGGTACCAAAAAAAAACCCATAACGTTGCACCTCATAAATATATACAATTTTTATGTATTTTAAATTTAAAGAAGAAGTACTCCCTTTTCTTCTTTGAGGCTAACTCATCTGGATTTAATGAAAGAAAAAATTTCACAATCAAGTAAGTTTTGGAAGTCTACTATACTACTATTTTCCTTTTGAGGATTTACAGGGCACATTAGCATATTAAAAGATTTGAGATGTATGGAGTAATAAAGAATTTTAATTGGCTTAAGTTTGTTTAAATCAATGCTTCATATTAACTCTAGGACCCTTTCTTTGAGCAACATTTATTAATACTCTGGATAAGTCATTTTTGGAAAATGCCACTTAAACATCCAGAAGTTTGAGAATTTGAAAGATCCCTTCATCCTGTCTCTCACCATAAACCCCTTTCCCTATGGCCTAGTGTCTTTTGTGCAAATGATGGATTTTTAATAAAGGTTTGCAGAGTAGGGTTGGGTGGGGACAGTTCCGAGGGGTGTAAAGACTGAGGATTCTTGGAGGAGACCTAGGGAGGCCTGGGCTACGTTCTGTGTCACTGTTGTGGGCACCAGGCAGACCCGGGTAGCTGGTACACTTGAAGGAAGCTGAGGTACAGAGAGGAGGATCTCCAGGGTTCTTCCTGAACAGCCTTCCAGAGCCAGACACCAATACAATCAAGCCTGCCTTCACCTGCAGAACAGCCTGAATAAGAACCACTGTCACCTGTTGGCAGCAGAATTGGGGGACGAAAATCTACAGTAGTTGCTGCAATGATTGCTATAAGGGTGCACAATCACTCTGAACTCAGAAACCAGCTCATGACTGTTAATATGTCTGTCCCTGGGTGAGCATGGCTGGGTGACTCTAAGGCTAAGTCTAGGGCTGTGACAATCATCTGCAGACTGAAGGTTTCCAGTTATATAATTATGCAGAAATGAAGGATTGACAAAAAGAACACCCCTCCTCTCACCCCACATCTCCCTCAGCTGTCATCTCAGGTGACTCAGGTCAGTGTCACATTCGTGATCTGAAGAACACACATCTCCGTAGATTCAGGATCTTCAGTGGTCCCCACAGTGTAGAAACACTGTAGGAAACACTTTGCTCTTGAAATACAATAGACCAGGACCCTTTCTTTTGTTCTCCCCCCACCTCCTGTATTCTCTTTTCTTAATTTTTATTTTTACTGGCACATGTTTGCAGTACATGATGATGACATTCATCATGGAGTTGGTACATGTACATAGCACATCTCAATTCTCTTTACTTTTTATTTTCTTTCAGTAATTTTATTGGTACATTTTGGGTATACAATATACTGATATTCATTATTGGGAATTTGGACTTTTACATAATATATCTTGGTTATTATTTTTTCCCCATTCCCCTGTCCACCCTTCAACCCCTGCACCCCTCCCTATTTACAAAGAATTTGTTTCCATTTTTTCATTTTCTTATATTTATTCCTTTTTCCCTTCTTTCTTTTCCCCTACCCCTCCCACTTCCCCTTCCCCTTTGGAACTTTTCTTCCTATTTCATGTTGTCTATTATACATTTTGATCCTTGTTTACACTTTCAGTTTCTCACACCAGAGAAACTATTTGGTATTTACACATGTGTGTCCAATTTATTTCACTTAAGAGTATTGCCTCAATGTTAGTCCATTTAGCTATAAATATCTCTAGTTTCTCATTTTTTATGACTGAGTAGTACTCCATTTTATTTTTTTAAAAAACTGTATTTCCTTTATTGAGTCTCCAGATGATGGGCAGTTGGGCTGTTTCCAAGTTTTAGCTGATACAAATTGTGCTGCTATAAACATGGATGTGCGTATATCACTGAGGTATGATTCTTTTAATTCTTTTGGAAAGATACCCAGCAGAGGGATAGCTGGGTCAAATGGGGCCTTAATCCTAGTTTTTTGAGGTATCTCCATACTGATTTCCACAGTGGTTGCACCAGTCTAAACTCCCACCAGCAGTGGAGACGTATTCCTTTTTTCCCACAACCCTGCCAGCATTTGTTATTGGTTGATTTCTTTTTTTCTTTTCTTTTTTGTTTTTTTTTGGTACCTGGGATCAAGCTTGGGACCTTGCACTTGGTGAGGCAGGTGCCAGAACCACTGAGCTAAATCCCCAGCCCAGGTTGATTTCTTCATAGTAGCCATTCTTTCTGGAGTGAGGTGGAATCGGTGTTGTTTTCATTTGCATCTCATGAATTACTAGTGGTGTTGAACATTTTTCATATGTTTATTTGCTGTTTCTACTTCTTTGCCTGAGAAATGTCTGTTCATTTCAGATGCCCATTTTTGGATTGGGTCTTTAGATGTGGGAGGTCTGATTTTTTTAAGTTCTCTATATATTCTAGATAGTAGACCTTTGTCTGAGGAATAGCTGGTAAAAAATTTTTCCCACATTGCGGGTTGGCTCTTCACTCTGTTGGTGGCTTCTCTTGCAGTGCAGAAGCTTTTTAATAAGATGAGATCCCACTTGTTGATTCTTTGTGCTAGTTCATGTACAACTGAGGTTTTGTTCATGAAATCCTTTCCTAGGCCAATGTCTTCAAGAGTTGTACCTAACCTCTCTTCCAGCTGATTTAGTGTTTCTGTTTTAACATTTAGAGCTCTAATCCATTTTGATTTTAGTTTAGTGTATGGTGAGAGATATAGGTCTAGTTTTAGTCTTGGCAATTTGAAACCCAGTTTTTCCACCACCATTTATTAAAAAGGTTATCTTTCCACCAGTGAAGGTGTTTGGCTCCTTTGTCAAAAATGAGGTGGCTAAGTGTGTCTGGAGTTGTTTCTGCATCTTCTAATCTGTTCCACTTAACCTGAGGTCTGTTTACTTGCCAGTACCATGCTGTTTTATCACAGTAGCTTTATAGTATAGTTTCAAGTTGGGGATTGTGATACCCCCTAACTTTTCTTTGTTGCCTAGAATTGCTTTTGCTATTCTAGGTCTCTTCTTGTTGCAAATGAATTTTTGGGTTTTTTTTCAAGTTCTGTGAAGTATGCTGTTGGAATTCCAATTGGGATTGCATTGAATCTATATAGCAGGTTTGGAAGTATGCCCATTTTCGCTATATTGGTTCTTCCTAGCCAGGAGCAAGGGATGTCTTTCCATTTTCTGATATCCTCTTCGATCTCCTTTTTCGGAAAGCTGTAGTTTTCAGAGTAAAGGTCTTTGATTTCTTTCCTTAGGTTGATTCCTAGGTATTTCATTTTTTTGGATGTTATTTT
The DNA here is from genome assembly GCF_000247695.1 of Heterocephalus glaber. Next base: position 700,493 of record NW_004624749.1, on the reverse strand, counting down.
GAAAGAAGTTGTTGCTCCAGTGTCTCTCGCAGTGGGTCTGTTGTTCCTGTACAATAAGACTATTAATTTTTGTGTGTTGACCTTGTATCCTGCTACTCTCCTGATTTTGCTTATTAAGTCTAGAAAACATTTTGTGGAGTTCTTAGGGTCTTCTATATAAAGTATGGCATCTGCAAATAATGGTAATTTAACTTTTTCATTTCCTATCTTTATTACTTCTATTTCTTTCTCTTGTCTAATTGCTGTGGCTAATGTTTCCAAAACTATATTGAACAGGAGTGGTGATCATGGGCATCCTTGTCCTGTTCCTGATTTTGGTGTGAAGGATTTCAGTTTTTGACCATTTAGTATGATATTGGCTGTTGGTTTTTCACAGATAGCCTTTATTAGGTTGAGACAGAGACCATCTAATCTAATTTTCTGTAGGGTTTTTGTCATAAATGCATGTTAGATTTTGTCAAACACTTTTCCTGTGTCTATTGAGATGATCATATGGTTTTTGTCCTTTGGCTCTATTAATATAGTGTATTATATTTATTGATTTGTGTATGTTGAACCATCCCTGCATTCCTGGGATGAATCCTACTTGGTCAGGATGTATAATCTTCTTGATGATCTTCTGAATTCTGTTTGCCAGTACCTTATTGAGGATTTTTGCATCTATATTCATAAGGGAGATTAGCCTATAGTTCTCTTTTTTGATTGGGTCTTTGTCTGCTTTTGGGATCAAAGTGATGCTTGCTTCAAGGAATGCATTTGGGAGTATCACTTCCCTTTCAATTTCACTGAAGATTTTAAAGAATAGTGGCAATAGTTCTTCTCTAAATGTCTTATAGAATTCAGCAGTGAAGCCATAAGGACCCGGGCTTTTCTTAGTTATAAGTTTTTAATTATGCTTTCAATACATTGATTGATATTGGGTTGTTTAGAATTTTTAGGTCTTTTTTGTTCAACTTTGGTAATTCATATGTATCTAGAAATCTGTCAATTTCTTCTGTGTTTTCCATCTTATTGGCATATAGGTCCTCAAAGTAGATATTGATGATCCTCTGGATTTCTGCTGGGTCCATTGTAACTTCACCCTTTTTGTTCCTAATTGCATGGATTTGGGCCTTTTCCTTCCTTTTGGCTAAGGGTTTGTCAATTTTGTTTATTCTTTCAAAGAACCAACTCTTGGCTTCATTGATTTTTTTTGTGTATTGTTCTCTTTGTCTCCATTGCATTGATCTCTGCCCTGATCTTTATAATTTCCTCCCTTATCTGAGCTTTGGGTTTGTCCTGCTCTTCTTTTTCTAGAAGCTTGAGGTTCAGCATTAGGTTGTTTATTTGAGCTTGCTCTGTTTTCCTAATATGAGTATTCACTGCTATGAATTTTCCTTGTAAGACCTCTTTCATTGTGTCCCATAGATTCCAATATGTTATATTGGCATTGTCATTTAATTGTAGAAACTGTATGATTTCTTCTTTAATTTCCTCTGTGACCCATTGGTTATTCAGAAGTGTGTTGTTCAATTTCCATGTGTTCATGAAATTCTTGCAGTTTCTTTTGCTATTGAGCTCCAATTTCATTACACTATGACCTGAAAATATACAGGGGATAACTTCAATTCTTTGCACTTACTTAAACATATTCTATGAGTGAGTATGTGGTCTACTTTGGAGAATGATCCATGTGCAGCTGAAAAGAATGTACATTCTGATTTTTGTGAGGTGGAACACTCTGTAAACATCTTTTACATCCATTTGCTCAAAAGTTTGGTTGAGTTCTAGTATTTCATTGTTGCTTTTTTTGTATAGTTGATCTATTTGTGACAGTGGTGCATTGAGGTCTCCCACTACTATTACATTAGTACTTATTTGATTTTTCATGTCCGTTATATTTGTTTTACATAGTTGGGTACACTAGTATTCAGTGTATATATATTTATGATTGTCATCTCTTTCTCTTGGATCGTTCCCTTTACAAGAATGCAGTGGCCTTCTTTGTCTCTCTTAATTGTTTGGAATACATTTTATCATCAAATAGGACAGCTACTCCTGGTTTTTTTTTTGGTTCCTGTCACATGGAGTATTGTTTTCCACCCTTTAACTTTCAGTCTATGAGTTTCTTTTTGAATTAAGTGTGTTTCTTGTATGCTGCATATTGTTGGATCTTGCTTTTTGATCCATTCTGCCAGTCTATTTCTTTTGATTGGTGAATTGAGACCATTAACATTGATGGTTATAACTGATATATATTGACTTATCCTTGTCATGACCTTTTCCTGTTGTTGGATTCTCTACTTTTGTATTTAATTTGTTTTGCCTGATGGATTCATTCTACTGAGCTTCCCGGGGTTGTGATCCTCACTGTCTTTTTCTAGGATATTGTTTAAAAGTTTTTGGAGTGCTTTTTTGGCATTCATGAAGTTCTTCAGGTGTTCTTTGTCATGAAAATATCTTATTTCTCCATCAATTTTGAAAGATAGTTTTGCAGGGTCTATCAGTCTGGGCTGGAGGTTGTTTTCTTTTAGGGCTGGAAATACTTTACTCAAGGCTTTTCTTGCCTTGATGGTTTGTGTTGAGAAGTCTGCTGTGATTCTGGTGGGCTTTCCTTTGTATGTGATTTGTTTCTTTTCTCTAACTGCTTATAGTGTTTTGTTTTTCTGTTGGGTTTCTGGAATCTTAAGTATTATAGGCCTAGGTGTAAGGGTTTTTTATCATGGCTAGTTGGAGTCCTATATGCCTCGCTTATCTGTATGTCAAATTCTTTTCCCCTGCTTGGAAAGTTTTCTGCCATTACTTCTGTGAACAGTTGTTTTTATGTCATTTGCACTATCTCCTGTTTCTTCATTGACTTAGATCAGCCTTATGTTATTCTTCTTTGCATCATCTAGCAGCTGCTGGATTGATTTCTTGTGGTCCCTTACTATTTTTAAGAAATTTTTTTTCCTGGTCACTAATTGCAATCCTATCTTCTATATCTGATATTCTGTCCTCACATTGACTCATTCTGCTGCATAAACTTTCAGTGGAGTTTTTAATCTCCTGGATAGCTGTTTGCATTTGTTTTATGGATTCCATTTGTTTCCTATGCTGAGATTCCATCATGTTTCTCAGCTTCTCTATTTTTTATCTGTGTCTGCTCTAGAGTTATTAATCATGTCTTTCACTATGGACACAATCTCTGTTGTTATTTGAGAAATTATTTCTGTTTTATTTTTTCCATATCCTCTTTTGTTGTCAGTTTAGGGAGTCCAGGTGGTTGAGTACCAGATTGTTACATTTTGTTCGCCCCTTTGGGTTGACTTAGGTGATCTGAAAGTCTAGTTTTGAGTCTTGTTTACATGTATTCTTATTTCAACAGATGCAGCCTGCTGCACCTTTGTTGAGGTGACTCTGCTTGCCCAGTGGGCTTCAATTCTCAACAAGCCTCAGAGAGGCCTTCTCTCTGTTGTTCACCACTGTGTCAATTCCTGGGTTCAGAAAGGTGGCCTTCTGGATCCCTGCACTGCACTGTTGTCCAGGCGGAGTTCTGGCTGGGACCTGTGCACACTTAGAATGGTGTCTGGGCATACCTCTGGCTGGGGCCTGCCCACCTGTGTAGCTGTTTTCTGGGAGGGCCTTTGACTGGGGGCTGTGTTCCCAAGTCTCTGGTTTCTGAGCAGACTTCTGGATGGGACAGCATCCACTTACTGATGGTATCTGGGTGGACCTCTGGCTGTGGCCTGTGCACCTGTGCAGTTGTTTTCCAGTCAGGCCTTTGGCTGGAGCCTGCAAGCCCAAGCTGCTAGAATCTGGGTGGGGTCCTGGCTGGGACCTGGGTATCCATGGCACTGTTGTCCATGAAGACTTCTGGCTGGGGTCTGCAAACACTTACTGATGGTATTTGGGAGGGCCTCTGGCTATGGCCTGTGTGCCTGAACTGCTGTTTTCAAGGCAGGCTACATTTTGTTTTTTGATCTGTTTTGCTTTTCTTATTTGAGAGTAAATGACTCTCATAATAAATTCAGTCAATTCTAATGTCACAGAAGCTCTTTTAGATCAAGCAGGCACCACCTAAGACAGCCACATTGTCACTTTGGGAGTGACTGATGATCAGGATTGGCTGCATGATCTGGGGGACCCAGAGCAAATGGGAGCCCCTTGTTCAGAAAGTATTAAGAAAGGTTTGCCATTCTTAAAACCCCCTGCATGGGGGGCATTTCTCTGAGTTCAGCCCAGCCAGGACAGCAGGTAAATCCTCGGATGCTCATAGCTCCCTAAATCCCACCCACAGCCAACAGTTCCCTGAGTGAGTCTTGGCTCCCGACCACCAGACGATGGAAGAAGGTGTCTTTCTTCTCACCTAAGGCATCCACCCTGCTACTCTAGGTCTCTGGGAGGCCATGCATTTATTTGCGTGATTCCCAATCTCGTGTCTTTGCTGATTCATACAAATGTGTGGACACCAAATCCATAAGTCAAGCCCCAGCTGAAACATCAGAGCTCAAACTGATATCTGGAAATGCCTCCAACTACTGCAGCATTTTCATTTGATCAAACTCAGAAATTCTGGGGCTAAATGTTTCCTCCCTCTTCTGCCCATCTATAATTTTTGCACATGTGCATTTTAATGAAAATACAATCCTTTCAAGATGCCATTCATTTTTCCTCTACTAGTCAAAATATTTAAACAGGACTTGATTCATAAGAAAGCTTTTATGACTGACTCAAGTTTGAAGTTGATCTTCCAGCTCTGACTCAAATTGCACTGAAGATGAATGTATGGGGACACCATCTCCCTATGTGCACCCTGATGTCTGTGACTAGAGCCAATGATTTGGTCCCCCAAGCACAGGCAGAAGCACAGGCCCCTGTTAGGCACCTGCTGTAATTTTCAAAGCTGCTTTTTCTGAACACATCTGAACCTGGATTTTGATTCATGCTCCCCATTACCACCCTCACTGTGGGAAGCCATGTGTTCATTCACACCAAGTTTCCATCCTCAAAATAATTTTTTGAGACAGGGTCTTGCTATGTTGTTCAGGCTGGCCTCAAACTCTCCGTGATCCTCCTGCCTCAGCCTCCAAGTGCTGGGATTACACACATGCACCACTACCCCCTGATCCATACTCCAAACAACTGTTGAGCTACACTTTGGAAAGGGTCTCAGAACTGTGGATTCTCTCATGAGCACCCTAAATGGTGACACACTTTCCTTTGGGGGCAGGTTACCTTTCTGGGAATGGTATGAAGAAGTCTCTTGAAGTCAAGTGATGAACAAAAAGACGACCGCAAATAGAGCATAGCTTTGGTCTCAGCCAACTGGATTTCTTGTGGGCATTTAGGAAGGTCCTGGAGTTCTAGAGACTCTTAAGAAAAGAGCTCCAGATCCATTCTGGCCAAGCAGTGGAGACTTGGTTCAAATAAGTGCATACCTCCTATGGGGCTGCTTTGCAGATAATAGCATTTATTCTATTGTACACATTTGAGAAATTTTATTAATGATGTGTTTAATTTTCTTACTGCATGACAATATTTCATCAAGTTGTAGAAATGATTTAGCTCTGGCCTATAGCTTGCTAACACTGAGAAATCACAGCTTTCAACTAAGCTACTACTGGAACAGAGAAAGGATCTGAGCTATATTCTTTTTTTTTTTTTTTTTTTTTTGGTACCGAGGATTGAACTTGGGACCTTGCGCTTTCGAGGCAGGCAGTGGCACCACTGAGCTAAATCCCCAGCCCAGAAAGGATCTGCATAAAGCCACTACCAGGGGACAGTTCCATGAAGCAACCAAAGGCATTCACATGTAACATCCTTCAGGACAATCAGCTTTCCACTAAGGTTGATGGTGCCATTTCAAAGGCGTTTGCATCATCTACCATGCTCTATGTTTGCAGAACAACTGAAAGCTCAAGAAAATATGCAATGATCTAGGAGCCCCATGATATTTTTTAGGACAAATGACTTTTGCACAACATACTAGGTAAATTGTCAAGCCCCATGAGGCACTTCTATGTTAGGTCATAGGTCTTTGGTCTGATGTTGGCCATCTTATAAAGTCAACGGCAGCAATGTCATGGCTCTGCCCTTCCCCCCTGGGACTTGAGCATCCACCTCTATTCCCTACCATCTATCATGAGTGGGCCAGGAGTGGGGTGGGGAAATTGCTCAAGAGGACATGAAGCCTGCCTCTGCAACCCATGCTGGATACCTGCCTTCAAGCAGAATCAAGGCCTTGCATCTTTCATTCCCTTTCTGTTGAAGAGGTTACATTTAATATGAGCAAGAGCTGCCTATGACCCTGTCTACCTCATTTACAAGAAATGGGTTCATGGGAGCTCAGGGCCAAGAGGAGCACAGGGAGAGGTGGGGGTCAGCCCTGCACACATTGCAGACCAGCCCACCAGGTGGCCTTGTGGTAAGGCAATCTTGTGAATAATGAGCAGGGCTCCTGCCAAATGACTGGGACACAAATGAGGTGCTCATGAAAAAAGGAACAACAACCAGAAACTTACTGTAACCTGCTCTCTGCCCCATCTCACACAGCTTCCACCACTTTCTGCATGCAGCTTCCCAGCTGGGTTGCTCTGAAGCCTGTACTGGGCATGGGTGGAAAGTGAAAGAAGTCCAGGGTCAGGGCTGAGCACTGACCTGAGCGAGAACAGCAACCACAGACTCAGGGCAGGGGTTGTATGATGGCATAGTGGGTATTGTGTGCAGGGGTCGCTTTTAAAGGCGTGTTACTTCTCATCACATACTTGGTCAATTTGCACTGAGATGTTCTGGGAGATGACAAGGAGGTATCTTAGGAAAGAGAGGCCTTTCTTAATTTTCCCAAAGGTCCATGTGAGCTAACAGCAGTTCTGACTTTAGCCACTAATAACCAGGTAGCTGCTGCCCATAAAAGTAGTGAAGAAATTTGCCACCTTCTTGGATGAGGTGGGACTTTCAGAGCAATGAGTCCACATGGTTTCTGTCCTTGTCTCTGGTGTAAACACTTTAGCAGATATATTTCCTAGGAAGTAAGTTCAGTCTTTAGTAAGAGAGATTTTAAAAACACAAAGGCAATGTAAAGAGAGGAAGGCTTATGCTCTCACATAAAAGGTAGAAAACGAGTGGTCATTCTACAAGGTCAAAGGGCACTGAGCTCCTTCCATTTTTCTGCTCAACCATCTTTAGCACATAACTCTTTCAAGGTCATCTGTGGTTCTCATTATATCCACATTCCAGAAAGGGGGAAAGAGGAAAGGCAAAAGGGGAATTACATTACCTAGCTAAGTTAGTCTTCCTTTAAGCAACATTTCCAGAATTGCCACCCAACCTTTCCACATACATCTCATTGACCATATCCACCTGCAAAGGCAGATGGGAGATGTAGTCTTTAAGCTTGTGTGAGGCCCCAGCCTGGATTTTTTCACTGCCCAGACACCTATAGAACATAAGTCCTTTTCCATTTCCTTTGTGCACTTATTTCTCTCCCTACTTCTGTAAAGGCCATGGCCAAATGATGAGGAACAGATCCAGCATGCAAAGTGCAGCTAGGAAATCTATTCCACTTGGAAAAGTTGGGTGTCCTTGAGAGAGGAGACCACCCCTCTGGAATTGGGCAACTATGGGTTAACTGGGTAACTCTGCTCTTTGCAGAATGCACCTGCACTCTTTTCAGAATGTCCTTGAGAGAGGAGACCACCCCTCTGTATGGAATTGGGCAACTATGAGTTAACTGGGTATCTATGCTCTTTGCAGAATGACAACTTCTGTAATCTGTCACCAAAGGAGTGTAATGGACTCAAAAAGTCCTGCCAGAACTCTTTGCTCTCCCCCTACCCCTGCCATCCCTGCTGCTCTGCTTTGTGTAAATCCTGATTACTACATTCCCATGGAAATTCCAATGAAATTAAGCTTCATAGATGTAAAAAGAGGTATATAAAGAGGCGTAAACTTCTATTCAGGCTCTCAAGACTGACAGGAGTCACTCACTGAGCTGCCAACATTAAAGCCAATTTACACCTTCTTCATGTGTCAGAGTGTTCTGTCTGAGTGTATTCAGTGGCTTAAACATGAAGGAAATGATACTTGAGCATGAAGAAATTGTCCCTTACTACTGTATTAAGAAAGTCAGATCACTCAAGAGCTGGCTCAAAAAAATATACTGACACTCAGGAGAATTTCCATTCTGTGGCCCTGGCTCATGGTGGCCACTTTCATACTTTTCCTTACTAGCTCATAGCTCCTTCCCCTCCTCAGTCTGGAGGTACCAGGACCAGGTAACAAGAAGCAAGGGGCAAGGAACGATAGCTTTTCAAGGTCACAAGTTCTGCCCAGCTTCCACTGCCACCCCAGCCTCATTCTCTGGACCCTGGGTCCAAGTCCATCCACTCTACAAACCCAAAGTGACACCAGCAGCTGATATAAGCAGCAGTGGGGGTCAGCACCCCTGGGAGCCATAAGCCCCATCTAGACACAGTGCTTGGCCATGGCCACACCTGCAAACTCTGTGAATTGAACCTCTTTATGCACACACTGGTCAAACCCAGACTCTACACATCAGGGCAAGGGTAGCTGTCCCCAGCCCAGCCCGAGGTCACAGGGCCTGTTCCAAGGTGTGCCTCCTTCACCTTCCCCCGCTGCTGGGGCTCCAATGCATTCATGGTCCCCTTTTTTATGCCTCTCCTCCTCCCCTGGTGACCCTGACCCTTCATAGCCACCTCCTGTCTTGTTCAGGAACCTCTCCATGCTGCTCAAGCCAAACTTCAAACTTCTCATCCACACCTGCCCTCTGGGGAACCTGAGGAACCTTGAGCCATCTGTGTCTCCATTTCTCCAGTGGCAAAATACATGTTGGTAGCATCCTCATGTCGTAAGGACTTCTCCAAGCTGCGATAATGGGTGCTGAAAGCTGAGGATAACGGCAGGGCTGCAGTCCTGGGCTTCAGCTGTCATCATCAGTTGGGCTGGAGATGTCTGAGACTTCCATGTGGAAGAGACAAGGGGGGTGGGACAAGAGGGGTCTGGGGTGTAGAAACACCTAAAGTGAGGCACTAATGGAAGAAGAGCCAGCCCATATGACTTACCCACTGTGCCAGTCAGGGATGTCCACGGAAATAGCCAATGGGACATAGAGATATATAAGAGATTTATTACAGGAATTGGATGGTGCATCAGAGAGCCAGAGAAGTTTTGTGTTCTGCAGTCTGCAAACTGGAAACCCAGGGAAGATGTTGGTATAACTCAAGTCCAAAGGTCAGAGGACCATGGGAACAGACCCCCAAGAGCAAATGAACATGGATGGAGGCAGACATCTCAGCTTAAGCAGAGATTAAATTGGCTCTTCCTCTGTGCTCTGTTCTCTTTGGGCCCCCAGCAGATGAATCATGTCCATCTTGGTGAATATGGCTCTTCTTTATTCAGCAAATGCAGATATCTTCCAGACACACCTCAGACACATTCGGAGTGATGTTTTTACCAGCTACCAGAGCATCCTTTGGTCCAGCCGGTTGACACATATAATTAACCACTGCACTCATGTTCCCTATACTCAATTCTACATTCCCATCTCAGTAAAAACCATCACCAAGCACTACCTGTACCCTAGATGTTGTCTAGGGTGCCCCCCCTCCCTTATCTCCCTCATCCTCTCTATCCACAGCTCCACTCACCTGGGTCCCAGCCACCATTGCCTCTCACCAAAACTGATGGACGATCTCCTGACATAGCTCACCCCATTCCCAATTCTTCTAGTCCATCATTCTAAGACACAGAGCTGAAGACATAGTTTCTAAGTGTGACCTAGATCACAATATTTCTCTGTTTAAAATCCTGCAATGGCTCCCATCAGACATGCTGTAAAATCTGCACATCTCACCATAGCTGGTTCACAAGTCCTGCATGGTCTTGTCCAACCATCTCTCCACCTTCCCCTTGTGCTGGGCAAACTCTAGACATACCAGGCTGATGGTGGTACCTCAGGGCCCTTGCCCTAGCTGTTCTCTTTGCCTCTGGCCCTCACATCCTTCACATGCTCCACAGCCAGCCCTCTCCCTTTAGATCTCTGCTTCCATGATGCCCTGCTTAGAGAAGGCTTCCCTCCCCACTCCATGGAGAATAGAGCTGCTTTCCCCTTGCTAGGACTGAGTGCTTGTGTTCCCCTAAATTCACAAGTTGGAGCCCCAGTCTTCAATGTTATGGTATTTGGAGATGGATCCTTTCTGTAGTAATTAAATTTTTGTGAGATCATAGACTGGAGCTTTTACCCAATGCAGCAATGTCTTTATAAGAAGAGACCCCAAAGATCTGTGAGTGTTTCTATGTGTGTTTGTGTGAGCACAAAGAAGAGGTCATAGTGAGATGGTGGCCATCTATGAGTCAAGAGCAAAGCTCTCAGAAGAAAATATGCCTTGTCAGTTCCCTTAATCTTGGTCTCTCCAGCCTCTAGAACTGTAAGAAATAAATTTCTGCTTTTTAAGCCTCCCAATCTATGGTATTTTGCTATGGTAGCCTGAGCTGACTAACATACTCCCTGGTTTTCTTTCTCACTGACTGTTTACTACCTTCAAGGCTGCAGTCCTCATGTACTGTTAGTGTCCCTGCCAGGTACATAGTTGTGGCTATTTCCTGCCACCAGAACACAGTTCTGCAGTAACTATTGCCTTCTCTAGGCCTAGCGCAGAGCTTGGAGCATAGGAATCCATGGAATCAGCTAGTGTCTTAGTGAACCAATCAGACTGTGTCCTTCCAGCTGGGAGGGAGAACTTGGAATCAGTCCCCCATACTGTGTGAGCATCCTGACAACACAGCCGCTCTTCCCAGCATGTGCTACACAGGTCATACTTACTAAATCACAGATATTTATCTATTTCTAGTCTACTCCACCTTACCCCAAAATGAACTTAAATCGGTTCATGACTTGCAGATAATATAACTGAAAGCCAACAGAGGAGGAAATGATGAGGACAAGGAAAGTGATAGCACAGCAGGCAATGTAGCAGACACTGGCTGGGCCAGCCGAACTCTGGCTTGAGCATCCTCGCAGCCATTATGAAAGTGGCACCCGAGGCCGCTTCATAGCTCAGATCATCTATTGGACACAGAGGAGCTGTTTGGAAGAGGCAGATCTTACCAAGCCAGAACAGCTCAGCACTGACTCAGAGAGGATTCAGAATCCACACAGTACTCCCAAGGCAGATGAGTCCTGAACAATGTCATGAAAGAAGACAAAAGACTGTTATCCCAGCCCTTTGGCAGGCTGAGACTGGAGGACTGCAAGCTCAAGCCCAGCCCAGGCAGCGTAGTGATTTAGCAAGACTTTGTCTCAAAATAAAAAAATATACCCAGAAAGTGTTTTTAAAGGAGCTAGGGATGTATGTAGCTCATTAAAAAAAAGGCCCTGAGTTCAACTCCCAGTACTATAAAAAAAAATTTTTTTAAAAAGGAAGAAGAGAGAAGAGGAGGAGGAGACCAAGAAAGGACTTTAGGTAGCAATTTGTTCCAAGCTGCCTCAAGACCAGCACACAGAAGCCAGGCATGGTGGCACATGCCTATAAACCTAGCAGCAGGCTGAGGCAGGACTGCCGTGAGTTTAAGGCCAGACTGAACTGCATAGCAAGATTAAAAGAAAGAAGAAGAAGAAAAAGAAAACCACCACACAGCATCTCCTGGTGCAGGCCAAGCTGCTGCTCTCAAGTAGCAGGCATGAGGTCAGGCATGCATCTGTGCACTTCTCATTGTCCTCTGTATCCTGCACACTCATAAAGTAAACCTCCCTCACCAAAGTCAAGCAAGCTGAGCATGAGGCCTCTAATCACACACTGCCAAGGAGTTGGGTGTAAAAATCAATGAGGTGGCCCCTGGAGGCAGCTCAGAGCTTGGGGGAGCTGCCAGGGACCCTGCAGAGCCCAGAAGCCCCCATCTCATAGATTTGCTGCTCCCCTCTGGGTCAGGAAGGACTTCTTCCGGGAAGATGGATACACTCCCTCACCCCACATCACAATATGTCTAGGGCTTCACAACACCACCTCACCACTGGCTTAGAAAGCAGGACTCCAGCAGGAGAGTAGGTGACAGGCTCACAGCAGGCTTCCTCTTTGGATCAGGTGGTCCCTGCAGCCAGCAGAGTCTGTAGTCCAAACCCCTCTCCCTGCTCCATCTTGCTCAAGGTGAGTCCTGCCCTGATCTTTACCTGACATACAAGTCCCAGGCCCTGATGACAATTCCATCTCCCTTGTTTTCTAATTCATCCTCCAACATGATTTAAAAGGAAGCTATCTTTTAACAGATTGGACTGATCCCAGGAAGAACTTGGACTCTGCCAACAGCTGGGTGACCCTGACTTTATTTTGCCTGTGGTGGCTTTTCCATCCCCCTTGGGAATTCCTTTGTTTAACTTCATTCTGAACCTGGCCCACTGCATCCTAGGTGCTATTCCTGCTGTTATGCTCCAGGAACTCTTCTGGGAAATGGCATCCTGCTGCATGCTCAAAGAGCACCATAGATGTCCCATGTCCCCTCTGCCCGCCTCCAAGCTGACATACACAAGGAGTTTGAAAGAGTGCCAAGGAAGCAGTGAACCAGGTCGACCCACCTCAGGGCTCTTGCATCAGACTTATATGGAAACAAAAAGGACTATGGAAGATTTCCTTTGGGCCATTTCTATTTTATTTTAGACTTCAAAACTGAGAAATAACATCAATCAAGGTTCATCTCACTGGGTCAGGAGGATTCACTTCCAACATGGCTCATGCTGGTGGTTAGCAGGAGGTTTCCATTCTTCCCATGAAGGTCTCTCCAGCAGGGGGTGCAGGGGCTGCTGCAATGTCCTTAAAATATTGTGGCCAGCTTCCCCCAGACCTGCCAAGGACAAAGTACGGCATTAGAGGTGATGTCTTGAATGACCCTCTTGGAATCATGCTCTGTCTTCCAAGGATACTAGTCACACAGATCAAACCAGAAGAGGGAAGAACACAGGATGAGAATCCCTGGGCCAACTGGAGGGTTCCACAGAGGGATGGGCTAACCACAAGGATGCACCAGAACCAGTGGATGGAAGCCCAGGGCACAGAGGGCTACTGTGACTCTACCCCATATGGCTCTGTCATGGGGAAATCTATACATGATTATAAGCAAATTAAGATTTTATTAATACTGTGGGCTGATCAAAAAAAGGAGGAAGTAGACAAGGAGGAGAAGGAAGAGGGGGAGGGGGAGGAGGAGAAGGAGGAGGAGGAAGAGAAATCATCTTACTTGAGTCCCATGAATTCTCTACCAGGCTGTGGAAACCAGCATCCCTAAGAAATAACAACCTTCCCTTGCTGTAGCCAGTTGGGAATCCTTTTCCCCAGATCCTTGGATTTCCACTGGTTGAGTTTACTCTGCCTTGAACTTGGCAGAGGGACAGAAATAGAAATTATTACCTAGCGTGCCATTTGATCACCAGATATTTCAGGTGACTTCCATGTATTTCCTGGCTTCCTTGAAATAAGTCAGGGGCACAGCAATTAATTCTGGCAATGAAATATGAGTAGCAGTGACACAAGACAGAGCAGCTCATGCATGACTCCCCAGGCTCTCTTCTCCTCTAGAGAGGCTAAGGAGGCCATTTGTTTTATACACACATGCATTCACACACACACGCAGAGGGTAAACTTCACATGCATTGCTCCTGACAACCAGGCAGTCAGCAGGTGATCTTCCTGATTCTTGAAAGCACAGAGTCACTCGTGCAAAAAGACCTGGGTCTCTGCATTAAGCAAGATCAGTCTGTGATGACAAATCTTCATTGCCCTCCCTGCCCACTTCATGTGAAACACTGGAGAGAAAGGCTGCAGGCTTGGCTAGACTGGGCCAGAAAGACCCCACAGGCACCAGTGTCAGTCCCATTGCACAGAGCTCTGTTTCCAGGAGGGCAGTCTTCCCTCCCACCCTCTGCCCTGCAGTGCAGGTGCTCCCTAGCCTGGAGAGGGTCTTAGGGGAGCCCAGAATTCCACAGCACTCAGGCCCAGAGCCCATTTGTCACAGGGACACTTTATCACTTCCTATCGGGTTTCTGTCCCCTGTAACTCCCGAAGGGAAGAGCAACGTGCCCAGATCATAACTGCATGGTGTGCACATCTTTTTTCCTACAAAACAACAGCAAGTATCTCAAATATACATCTTATCAGAGACCACGTGCTGGGTGACTTTAAAATATTACCCTCTAAATATGTACATGATATGCCAAGAAGCCATCAGCAGTAAATCCTCTCCCTTTCCAAAGGCCAGGACACAGTTACTGTCACAATGCAAATCATTCACATAAAATCCAAAATGTCTCTCCTTTTATCTTAAAATTTTACAAAGTTTATTGATCTTTATACCCATGAAAGGCAAGACGAAACATATTTTAAGTTCATGTCTTTTATTACTGACCCAGATGACCATGTGAAATGGCTCAGATTTATCGTCACGTCCAGTTGCCAGCATTTATGGCAACTTTTAAACCTGTCATTTCACCTTGGCCTTCTCATGGTTCAGGACACTTGGGGAGTTTACTGAGTCACTCTGATTTCAGGACCAGAACAAATAAGTGGTTTAAGTACTTTTGCAGCTCATTGGAAAGAGGATTTGAAATTCACTTGAGCAGACTGTTAACCATGGACCACAGAAACCTTGGGAAGGAACAAGCTCTTCCTAAATTTATGTCTTTTCATATGGGAAAAAAAGTTCCCTTTGCCAAAAAGAACACTCTCCTCAGTGTGTTCATCTGCTCGGTCAGAAAGGTTTGAGAAAATAGTATTCAATTGTTTTCCTACTTCCTAGAGAAATAGTTATTATTGATAAATAGAAAGAGAAGCTTTGGTTTCTTTTAAAATGTCCTTTTGTGCAGTATACCATTAAAAAAGTATAAATAAACGAATTAGTCATCAGTGTGCATGGAATTCTGCCTCTGCTCATTATAAAGCCAAGAGGTGGTTTTTTAAATGACATCACTTACTGGAAAAGGATAAGCACTTATAGGTCTCACCCCAGTATGTTCTAGGTCCTTTTTTATGCATTCCACTTGTCTCTCTCCTGTCTCTTGGCCCCGAGGACCCTACAACCCAATGAATCTTCCTTAAAGTTGGTTCTGTGATGCTGCCTTTAGGCTCAAACACCTTGAAGGTTTCTCACTGTCCAGGTCTAAAAGACCAACTTGGATCCTGATTATCTACCTGAAGGCAGCACCATTTCTGTCTGTGTCCCCAGCCTTCAACCCACTGCTCCCCAGTATGAGAAGCCTGCTCAGGCTACCAGGGACCCAAACACACAGCAGCCTCAGACTTTGCTTACAGCATCCCCACAGTTTCCCCAGTCTTTCAAAGTCTCTAACCTGTCAAGACTGGGAGGAGCCCTCCACCCCTCCCTGGAGGAGACTGTCCCCTCCTACCTTAGTGTGGCTGGCTGGTCCAAGGCAGCACCCAGGCCAATGGGTGCTCCCAGCTCTTCCCTCCCTAAGCCATGTCGCATGCTTAGCCTCAAGTAACACTGAGATTTTCCTGGCATCCCTCCTCCCTAAGACTGCACACACTTCTCCTCATCATAAAGAGCAGGCAGTCTGCCTGCCAGAGAGAATGTGGGACATGCCAAGGAAACAAAAAGAGAGGGAAAAGAATCATAAAAGATTGCTATTAAAAATAAGTACATTCAGCCCTCCTCACAGCAGGTTCCACATCTGCAGATCAAAAATTTTTTTTTAATTGCACCTGTACAGACTTTTATCTAGCCCTTATTCCTAAACAATACAGTGTAACTATCTACATAGCATTTGCATTGTACTAGGTATCGCTAGTCCTATAGAAATGATTTAAATTAAACAGGAGGATGTACGTAGGTTATATGCCAATACATTCCAGTTTGTATTGGGGACGTGAGCATTCACAGGCTTTGGCATCTGTAGAGGGTCTTAGAACCCATCTGCCATGGATGCTGAGGGATGACTGGGCTTCATAATGTGGCCTCAAGACATGCCTGGCTTAGATGGCTCTCACAGGCACTTTCAAGTGTCCTCATCCCAGAATTGTGACCGTAAGTGTGAAAAGCCTGATAGGGCTTCCTTCCTTTCTCCAATGAGTCACTGTTGCAGCCATGAAACTTTCAGATTACCTCTCCTATGCATTTGCTGTGGCTGCCATAACCAAGCACAATGGACTAGGTGGCTTGCACAATAGAAGTGTGTCATACACACACCCCACAGTCTACAGGCCAGAAGTCCAAGATGAGGTGTCAGCAGGTCTGTTCCTCCTGAGACCTTGAGGGAGAATCTGTCCCAGGCCCCTTATCCTTTCTGGTGGGTGCTGGTGATCTTGGGTGCACCATGGCCAGTAGATGCATCTCTCTGACCTCTGCCTCCATCTTTGCAATGTGTCCTCCCTGCATGCACCTGTCCCTGCATCCGGATTTTCTTTTTAATAAGGACACTTGTCATATTGGAATAGGGCCGATCCTAATGACCTCCTCTTCCTGTGATTATCCATAAAGACCTTACTTACAAATAAGGTCACATTCACAAGTATTAGACAGGAGGACAAAGCTCAACATCTTTTGAAGGGACACAAGTCCACGATACCTCTCAAACATAAAACATTTGCATGGTTACCAGCATCCATGGCATTACTTGATGGGAGGCACAGACAAAAGTGAACAATTAGGGATCCTGTGATAGCCACTGGTTTCCTTACAATCTGAGCAGGAAGAATGGTGTGGACACAGCTACACAACACACATGGAGAATTGAGAGCTGGGGTGTGAAAGGCCACCTTGATCTTCAACTGTGTCAGTGAGAGCCACACCCACTTCCATCTGCCAGACAAGAGCCACTCTGGCAACTCAGAGACTCAGAACAAGGCAGGCTGCTGGAGTCAGAGGAGGTGTAGGTATCTCCTGAAATAACTCAGGCCCTCAGGTGCCTTCTCCAAATGAATTTTACATTGACCCATCACAGACTGTGAGAATTTCTCATTTGTTTCTATTTTTTAAAAATCTAAGAACCTCCTGAAGAAGTACAACTTCTCATACACCTATTCCACATGCTTGGGAACATCCTACTTGTTGTCATTAAGCCCCTGAGACATGAGATATGCCTCAACTTTATCACATAATGAAACCAATTGTCAAGGGGCTTTGTTGTCTCAATGTCCAGGTCATTGAATGAGCATGGGTTGGCCCTGAGTTGGCATGAAATGCTATTCAGTGGATCCCTACTACTGGAAGAATTCATTCCTTCCATCCTTCATTCACTTGATTAATATTTACTCAGAATATATATTGTGTGTATTAGTTAGCTGGGGCTGCTGTAACTGAGTGGCTTTAAAAGTAAATGTATTGTTCCATAGTTCTGGAGGCTAGAAGCCAAAGATCAAGGTGTCAGCAGGGTCGATTCCTTCTTCCTTCTGAGAGCTGGTGGGGAGAATCTGTTCATGTGTCTCTCCTGGCTTCTAGTGGATTGCTGGCAATCTTTGGCACCTCTGTCTTCATGGTATTCTCTTTCTCTGCATATCTGTTTCCAAATACCCCATTTTTATAAGGACACCAGTCATGCTGAATTGGGGCCCACCCCATAGATCTCCTTTTAACTTTATTGCCTCTGTATAGACCCTGTCTCCAAATAATGTCACATTTAGAGGTATAGGGGGTGAAAACATCAGCATATGGATTCCAACTCCTAACCCCATATAGATTCCAACACCATGCAACCCCTAAGTCTATGTGTCTGGCACTATGTTATCCCTAGGAATGGAGAAATCAATAAAACATGGCACCAGGAATGACACAGATCACTGTCCAGGGACAAACTTCATGGCTGTTTTCACCTCTGTTATTACAGTTGTCACTACATGAAACAGACATGAGACTAGTTCAAGTCCAGGTACCCAGGACCCAAAGAATCTGCCAATGCACATTGGGTAACATCCTTCACCACAGATAAACAGATGTCGTCAGGGGAAGATCTGCAGAGTCCACAGGCTGACATCTTAGGGACTGATGTCTACAAGGTGTGTAAACCATAGATTCCAACAACATGGAGGAGAGAGGCATGCAGGTGACCAAGTCTCTCTCATCTGGTGAGGGAGGTCATGACGGAGCACAGAACACAGGGAGAACCACTCTCACTGCTTCAGGAAGGAGAAGGGCCACCAGGGAAAGCTGGGGTCAGTGCTGGAGCAGGTCCTGAAGAAGCAGCCACATTCGTCAGAGGCATGGACTGAGGACGCTCCAGGCAGAAAGAGCAGCTATCGACACTGCGGAATTACAGGTTCCAGGTATGTTTCTGAGAACCTCCATTCTGCACTGTTTCGGATGGTTTTTTGTCACCAAGCTGGTATATGTGGGAAGTGAAAGTGTAAAATACAGTGGTTTCAGAAATAGAGTGTTTATGTACTTACAAAGTCTTAAAAACTCCTTGATGGGCTAGCAGACAATTTTAAAAGTTTTCAAAAAGTAAGTAAAACAATGTAATCAAGTTTCTCAACTTTTGATCATTTCCAAAAAGAACCTAAGAGTGTTGACAGATGAGTATATTTTTACTAATAAATTTTGGAATTTTCTGCCATGTAAAAGACACAATTTTTAAAATACCATTCAAAAATTTAATCTGCATTATATTAAAAGGTAAAAATCTGCCTTCACCCTCCTTTCTCTCTTCCCCTTAAGCAATAGGGCAGGCTTTCTTGAGATGTCTTACCTCTCTCTGCATGGCCATCTTGTAGGTCAGGTAACAGACTCCTTCCTTGTTTCCTGGGTCAGCTAAGGTGGCTGAGCAGAGAGCAGAGGAGATGGACATCTCCACCTTAACCTTGGGGTGCAAAGCATAGGCCTTGGGGTAGACTGGGGTTCCAGGGAACACGTGGCCTTGCAAAAAAATCTTTCACCTCAACTGTACAGAGTCTCACCAGTGGAATAGAGGGGCATGCAGAAGGCCCCAGGGTCCTGGGAAAGGCCCATGTCCCAAAGTGTACACCATCCACACTGTGTCCAGTTTTGGAAGGATTCCCTCAAACCAAAGGTGGGGACCCAACTTCCAATTCCCTGGAGGGGCATTCAGAGCAAATACCTGAGTATTCCCAAGCATAGGCAATCCCTGAGTTGACAAATCAGGCCCACCTCAGGAGGGACTCTGGGAGTTCTAGACGGGCACTGAGGCCCAGACTGCACAGGCTTGAGCAGAACTGAGATGGTGGAAGGACAAGAGACAACAGCAGCAACCAGAGGGTCTGACAACAAAAGACAGAAGAAGAATCTCACAGACCCCGAGTGAGAGGTGCCAATCCAGGATCAGCATCTGATGGACCCTCAGGAAGGGCAGGGGACCATGCAGACCAAGAATAACGTTCCTCTTCCCTTGCAGAATGGGAGCCTGAGAAAATACATTATATTAAAGAAAAGGCAAGGTGCATGTCTTGCACACATGGCTTCTGGGTCTGAGACTCCAGCCTTGTGGACTTGTCCTAGGCTTCTCCATTGTCCTCCACATAAAGGGGAGGCTGGGTTGCAGTGATAAGCCATAACTCAGCCTGGCCTCCACCAAAGAGTTCCAGGAAGGGAGAGAGAAGAAAGTCAGCTATGAAAGCAAGGCAAATAAAAGCAGCAGGGGCTGTTCCATCTCTCCCAGCCAGGAGGAAGGTGCTTCCAAGCCACCCTTCCACCACTCCCAGCCCAGAGTTGGGGGCTTCCAGGCAGCCATTCCACTGCTCCCAGCCCAGAGGAGGTGAGCCATGCAGGTGCCAGTAGCAACCCCCACCCTGTCAAAATGAGAAGACACA